>PVKA01002769.1:0-111608 GCA_004027165.1 Ctenomys sociabilis
AACAATCCTCCTGCCTCAGTCTCCTGAGTGCTGGGATTACAGGCCTGTGCCACCACACCTGGCTTGGAACCAGGGTTTGAACTCAGACCCTTGCACTTGCCAGGGAAGTACACTGAGCCATCTCCCTGGCCCCTTAGTTTTTTTTTTTTTTTTTTTGAGACAAGGTTTCACTATGTAGTTCAAGGTGACTTGGGACTCCACTTGCCTCAGCCTCCCAAGTGTTGGGGTCATAGGCAGATGCCACTGTGCTTGGCTCCAGTACCATTAAAAGAAAAAAAAAAAAGGGTGGGGGGTAGCCAGGTAGCTCCGTGAATTAAAGCACCTGCTTAGGCATTCATCGACCGTGATTCAATCCCTAGCACGCTGTGCTGGACCTGCCCCCCGGGGCATGCTGAAATGGACTGCGGGTGCCTATAATCCCAGCGCTTGGGAGGCTGAAAACAGGAGGACCACTATGAGTCTGATCTGTGTAGTGAGATCCTGAAGACCTTGTACTAAATGCCAAAAAAAAAAAAGATTTTCTAGGGCTGGGGTGTAGCTCAGTGGTAGATTTCTTGCCTAACACACAGAATACCTTGGATTCAACCCCCAGCAGATACACATAAAAAAATTTTGCAAAAAGTAAAAAAATGGCTCTTTTCCTTAAATTTTGTTTAGAAAAATTTTTTTTTTTTTTGTCTTTTTGAGACAGGGTCTCACTATGCAGTTCAGGCTGGCCTTGAGCTCACTTCGTAGCTCAGGCTGGTCTCGAACTCACAACAATCCTCCTGCCTCAGCCTCCCGAGTGCTGGGATTACAGGCCTGCGCCACCACGCCCGGCTTAGAAAATATTTTTAATTAAAAATTGATATAAGGGGACTGGGAAGAGGGCTCAGTAGAATAAGTGCTTCCCTGGCAAGCACAAGGGCCTGAGTTCAATCCCTGGTTCTGTAAAAAAAAAAAAAAATCATAATCCACATAAACAAAAAAAAAAAGAGCTTTATGGGATTCTTTTTTTTTTTTTTTGATAGTACCAGAAATTGAACTCAGGACCCTGTGCTTGCTGGGCAAGCACTTATTCTACTGAGCTATCTCTCTGGGCACTGTTTGTTTGTTTTGAGGTAGGCTCGTTAGTTCAGGCTAGCCTTGAACTCACTATGTACCCAAATGGGCCTCAAACTCATGGCCAGTGATCCTCCTGCCTCAGTCTGCTGAGCACTGGGATTATAAAGGTATGCTGCTGCCTGGCTTCAATTTTTTAAGCTTATAGAAGGATAGATGAGAACGTTCAAAACTAACAGCATAATGTAATGATGTATTTGGCTTTCAGCTATTTTTCTGGTGCAGAGAGAAATGGGAGCAAACAGAAAGGACATTTTGTCCAGGAGCACAGCCAACCGATCACTGCAGAGAATGCCCCAAAGGAACATAAAGACCTTGAGAAATACGGCAGCACACACTTGCCCTGGGAGCTGCTTGGCTGAGGTGAGAAGACTATTTAAGCCCAAGAGTTCAAGGTCAGCTGGGCAACTTAGGGAGATCTCATCTCAAAAAACAAAACAAACATGCTGAGAAACGTGAAACATTCGATTTACATTTAAGTAACTATGGATAGGGCCGGCCAAATAGCTCAGTGGATTAAAGCACCTGTAAGCAGGCACAGGGGCTGGGGGTTCGATCCCCAGGCCTGCTGTGCCAGCCCTTGACCATGGGGCGTGCTGAGATGGCAATTGAGACTGGGGGTGGTGGCATGTGCCTGTAACCCCAGCTCTCAGGAGGCTGTAAGCAGGAGAATCATTACAAGTCTACTGTAGTAGTGAGACCCTGAACACCCTGTAGACCCTTCCCTAAAATACAGAAAAAAAAAAGCCTATGGACACATAATAGGTAAAGGAAAACAAAACAAAACAACAACAACAAAACACCTATTTTTGAGGTAAGGTCTTGCTGTTTAGCTGAAGCTTATTTCTTTCTTTCTTTTTCTTTTTCTTTTTTTTTTTTTGTGGAAGCGGAGATTGAACTCAGGCCCTTGTGCTTGCCAGGCAAGCACCTATTCTACTGAGCCATTTTCCCAGTCCTGAAGCTGATTTCAAGCTCACAGGGTCAAGCAATCCTTACTCAACTCCAGGATATCCAGTCAGGGTTACTGTGCCCACCAGAAGGCAGAATTTATTTTTTTTTTGGGGGGGAGGGGGGACTGGGAATTGAACTCAAGACCTTGTATGTGCCAAGAAGATTCTTATCCTACTGAGCTATCTCCCCAGCCCCCAAGAAGGCAGAATTTAAATGAAAATGTTTAGGCTAAAATTTAAAAATACAGATAAATTGTTGAAAGAATCAATACCATACTCCCAAGGTCAAAGCCTCCACCTTGTACTTTTAGGGGAGACCCTGGTTGAAGAGGGGAAACTTGGAAGAAAAAGATGTTTGAACCTTTGTTGCCCACGAGGGGGAGCCAGAGGCAAAGAGAAGTTGCTTCACCTTCTGGTGAGGTATGCAAAAATGAGGCCTGGTCCCAGGCTGACATCTAACGTTTCTGAGGGGACATTTTTCTTTTTCTTTTAATCCCAGGTATTACTCCAGCTTTTTCTGACTTACAAAGGTCAAGCAAACATTCTACCCCACTGAGCTCCACCGCTGGCCCGGGGAGTTATGATTTTTGACTTTTTTTTTTTGGTGGAACTGGGGATTGAACTGACACCTTGCACTTGCCAGGGAAGTGCTTATTCCACGGAGCCATCTCCCTGGCCTGTGGTTATGGTTTTTGAAAACATTCCACAGGGAGTGCTGAGCCTAGTGAGATTCAGGGCCCATTCAGAACCTTCCCCAGGCCTCTGTGAGAGACCTGTCCGCAAGGAGCCAGAACTTCTGTTCCTGAGAAGTTATAGGATCCTAACCTCCAAGGAGGCCCCAGAAGTTCTCACGTCTGAGCCATCGTCTCCTTCCGGCCTATTCTACAGATAAATGAAAGGAAGGCTCTGAAGGCCGAGGCCCCGGAGCTGGTACAGCCTCATGTACGCTCAGTAGTGCAGGCCAGGCTCACCCTGCTAGCAGGCTGGGTGCACATCCTGGGGCCTGTGGCAGCCCCTGGCTGGACCCAAGTTGGCCTCTGGTTTCTGAAAAGTGGGATAACCGCAGTCTTCTCCTCAGAGGGCTCTCGTGACCATGTGTCTCAGGGTGCATAGGGGGGAGCCAGCGCCTTCCCAGCAGGGTCCCCAAAACTCACTGATCTCTGTTGGGGGCTTTCCTGAGCTGGTCAGCTGTGACCCTCCATGAAAAGTTGAAAAATCGCATGGCATTCTCAAAATAGAGGTCTGGAACCGCGGTGTACTAGAAAAAGAAAAACAGACAGGGGTCACAGCACGCCCAGGCAGGGCACACTTCCTAGCGCCAAGGAAGCTGAGATGACACGGGCGAGGTGCTCTGCGGGCTCAGGGGCGCAAGCTGGGGCTCCTCCATCAGCCCTCACCTGCTGGGGCTGCCACTAGCTCTCCCCTTCGATGACACGGTGAGAGCTTTTTCACTCGGGGGGCTGACTGACAGGGACACCTTGCAGTAGCACTGAATGCCTGTAGATGTGTTCTGCACCCATACTGGTGAGCAGGGTGGACTCTAGTGAGAGGTGGCTATGGGGCCTTTTGAATGTGCTAGTGTGGCCTTGAAACTTAAATTTAACTTTTTAATTAAATAGCCCTCTGTAGCCAGTAGCTCCCGTACCGGACAGCATAGATGTAACGCATGGAGCTGAAACCTACCTCGGGCAGTGTCCCACACCTTTCCCTCCCGACAGGCCCTTGAAGCTCTGGCCTAGATCCTCCGCACATCTTGCTGCCTCTGGTAAATGTCGGGCCCTCACAGAGGACCCTGACACCCTGGGTACTGCCTGAGCTACCTCCAGAAGCCCAGCTCTTACATCTTGACCCCAGAGCACCTTAAATTAGTCTCATAGAATGAGGCTTCCATAATGAGTCTCGTGTTCCCAGAAGCAATTTTGGATATTCTGAGGTTTTAAATAGAACCATGATGAGAGGCCATTATAATTTCAGAAATGCCTGAATCCACACATTGCAATCAGGAGAAGAGGCAGAACTTTGTCATGTGGGACAAAAGCACAATCCAATTAAAGGACGAGTGACTTTCTAAAAGTTCTAACCAGCGGGGATGCTGCAGTTACCCTTGTTGTCACAATTAAGCTTAAAAATGCACTTGGGGTTTATTCTTCCTCTTTCCTGCGAGCATTCAAAGTCAAAATCAGAGGCCCAAGTTTTGTCTGAGAGGGTGGAGAGGGACCCCAGAGACAGGAGGGAACTTGGGGATGGGAGCAGGCAGTTTTAGTGCATTGTGATGTTTTAGAGCCTTTAGTTCTCCCTGCACGTTGCAGAATCTGTATATCCCTTCCCCTGCCCTCCCTTCGCTGTCCTTCCTTTCCCTCCTCTTCCCCCGCACCTCCCCCTCTCTTCCCTTCCCTTCACTTTCTTTTCCTTTCCCCTTCCAACACTCCTTCTCCCTTTCTTGTAGTGCTGGGGATTGAACCCAGGGCCTTGGGTATGCTAAGCATACTCTGTAGCACTGAGCTACACCCCTGGCCCACCATCCACTGTCTTCCACGCATTCCGTGGAGCTGACCATCTCCACGGGGCACTGCCTGTTGCCTGATGGTAGACCCAGGGAGGCAGGGCTTCCAGCCGACCTCAGAGATGAAGAAGTAAGGAATGTCTTCCTCATGCCCCATCCATCCCAGGCCTTACCCCCATCATCCTGAAAGGTCCCCAGGAGCCCCCTCGGACCCACCCCACATTGCCTTTTCCCAAGGGGACATATGGTTTACAGAGGGGTAGGTGGGAGCCACTCACATCGTTGAAGACTTTGTCCAGCTCCTTGGGGTCCATGATGAAGTTGGGGTAACCTATCATGTTGTAAATGGCATCCGCCTGGACAGGAGGGACACAAGGGAGGGAGGGAGCCCCCAGCAATAATTTCCTTTCTGCCTAACCTCTGCCTGTCTACCAGGTCACTTCCCCAAGAGACGGTGCTAGGATTTGAATACGTCCCCAGCACACATGTTGGACATTAAGTTCCCAATGCCACCACGTGGGCCCTTCAGAGGACAGTGGGTCCTGTGTCACTCTGAGGAAGTGGGGTAGTTATCACAGAAGTGGGCTCCTGGCTCCTCCCGTGTTCCCATGCATGCATGCCTCCTGCCTGTCACAGGTGTTCTCACAGTCACCATGAAGTCAGGGACCTCAGGCTGTCCCCACCCAGCTAGACCTCGTTCACAGGGCAGGCCAGCATCGGTCCCTCCCTCCTCCACCTGGGCCTGCAGCCTCACCTTCTCCTTGGCCGATTTCCGGGTGTCTTCATCCATCCACTTCAGGGTGCTCAGGCTCTCTTCAAACGCCTTCTTGATCTCCAGGATAATCTCGCTGGCCTGAGGAGACAGGAAGGGCTGAACCTTCACCTAAACCCGTGGCGCCCCCTGCTGATGGATGATGCGGGGGCACAACCTACACTCGGGTTTGGCTCAAAGCCGCAAGCCACAGAGGCCAGCCAGGGGTTCTGTTACTGAACCAGTCTTCTGGGCTTCCACAAACGGGTCAGACAAGCTGGGACAAGCTCGGGAGAGCAGGAGAAGTCTGTGTTGTGGGGTTCTGGCTGGAAAACATATAGCTTCTCCCAGACTGACTGGACCACAGACTTCCTTTGCGATGCAACGAGTTTTAATATCCAAAGGCTCAGCCAGGTGTGGTGGCGCGTGCCTGTAATCCCAGCACTCGGGAGGCTGAGGCAGGAGGATTGTTGTGAGTTCGAGACCAGCCTGAGCTACAAAGTGAGCTTAAGGCCAGCCTGAACTGCAATAGTGAGACCTTGTCTCAAAAAAAAAAAAAAAAAAAATCCAAAGGCTCAATTCTGAAGAGTGGTTTAAAAAATGCCAAGCTCAAACTGGAGACAAGTGTCAGCTCCGGAGGGTGACAATTCTGTGGCCAAGGCAGAAGGTGGAAGGTTTCAGAGAAGGCTGAGTTGCAGCCACGCAGCCGGAGACCAAGGGGGCTCTGGCTGACGGATGTGGACCCAGATTCTTCCCCAGCTGCTCACAGGCAAGTGGGAAACAGATTCGAGCCACAGTGTGCTAACCTCTGACTGCAGAGGACATCTGCGCAACCCAGTGCTCTCAGCAACAGAACCCGTAAGTGACCCAACAGCTGTCACTTATTAAATAGAACCTTATGTTGTGCCAAGGGCTCCTTGTATGTAGAATCTAACTTAACTTCCTCGAAAGAGGGACAGCCCCAACTCTGTGTCACCTGTGACAGGTGAGAACAATGCCCAGGTAGTGACAGGGCCAGGATCTGAGCCTGGGATGTCCCGGTTGTACTTAGTGGGATGATCAGAATAATCTAGCTGTATCCCGAGTAGGCAAAAGATCACCTCTGGGCGGAGCTGCTCTGCCAACATTATCTCACTGGGGCTTTCTTGGGCCTGGAGATGGAGGTGGCTGTACCAACCCCACAGGGTCACTGGAGAAGTCAAATTAGGTAATACGGACAGTGACCCTGGCACTCAACGACAGTAGCTAGTACGAGTGTCTCACACCCTCCACACCCTGAGACACAGACCTCAGACTTAAAGCTGACCCTGACCACAGCAAGGGCTGTCGGGCCCCTAGAGTGGTACCACAGCCTGCGGGAGTGATGTCACAGTCTGCGTCTACAACAGAGCACTTACTATGTTCTTGCTGTCCTCGGCGAAGGTCGCTTTGACGAACATGGGGCCCAGGGCAAAGCCCAAGTTGTTTTCCGTGTCACTCACGCAAAACTTCCAGCGGGGAAGGCAGGTCTGGAAAACGCAAGGGAAAGGCTCACTGACTCCCCATCCTCTTCCCAATCCCTGTCTTGCAGGTGGCACTCTCCAGAACTTCAGGGAGTCACTAAGCGGACTGAGCCAGTGGAAGTTATTTTGGGACCACCCCCTACCATTTCCAGGGTGCCGGCCTCTTCACCTGGCATTCCACCAGCACTGAGCCATCGAAAGGCCCCTGCAGGCAGTTGTGGCTATGGGCGGTTGGATGGATGAGGAAACTGAAACTCAGCAAGGGGCCTCAGTGGCCCAGGGTCCTACACTGGGGAGGAGTGCTGTGTGGGATGAGAAGGGAACCTCAGACAGGCCTGACTCCCCAACTAGATGTCCCCCCAAAGCCTCATGCGCTCATAGGTGGGGATTTTGGAAGGGTGATTGGATCACGGGGTGTGATACTCATTAGTGGATTAAGTCCACTGATGATCTGTAGCTAAACTGATGTTGAGAAGTGAAGCTTGATTGGAGGATTGGGTTATGGGGTACGTGTGTGTGTGTGTGTGTGTACAGGGCTGTGTGGCCCTCACCCTCCCTCCCTCTGCTTTTTGCCAACACGCCATGAGCTCTTTTCCTCTGCCACACCATCCTGGAGCCAGCTGATGCTGTACTAAAATCTACCAACTTGGGGCCAGGGAGACGGCTCAGTGGAATAAGCACTTCCCCGGCAAGCACAAGGGCCTGAGTTCAGTCTCCGGTTCCGCAAAAAAAAAAATCTACAACCTGCAAGCCAAACTAACCCTTTCCACCGTAGACTTCTGGTGTTAGGCGCTGTACCTCAGCAATGAGAATGTAACAAAGGGACCCTCCCTACCCCTCCCTTGGCCTGCCATCTGGAGGGCACTAGGAAGTTACCTGGGTGACAGGAAACCTTCCCAGAAAGGTTCCCATGTGTTGGTTCCTCTGTGATCTCCCTCTGGGGCCCCCATAAGTCCACCAAACACTTTTGTGAACAGGATGGGTCTGAGGTGCCTCTGGAGCACCCATCATGACGACTGCCTGGGAATGTTCCAGCCCGCTCACCCCCCTGCCTGGATGTCCCTCTGTGGACAGTGCGAGGGACCACAGCGGTGGCCCTGCTCCCGGAAGTTCCTCCTGTTGCAGGAAGAGCCGGGTCCCCTCAGCCCCACGGAGCAGGGTAACAACCTCCCTCAAGGCAGCTGGTTTGTACCAGCTCCAAAGTGCGGACAGCCCAAAGGCCCATCAGCAGACAGACGGATAAACACATTGTGGTATTTTTATACAGCAACATTCTACTTAGTGACAGAAAGGAACGAACTGCTCGCGAATACAACAGCTCGGGTGGACTCCACACACTTGTGCTGAGCGCAAGCAGCCAGGCACTCAGAGGATGTTTCTGTCTACATCCACCTCCATCGCATCCCAGGGGATGAGGGGACTGGTAGAAACTTTCTGCCTAGAGGATGCTAGGTAGGTAGGCCATGTGCTCGGTCCTGCTTGGGGGATGGTTATATGGGTAACTTCAATCATCAAAACTCATTGTATGCTTATATGGTTCAATACTGCATATTTTATTGTAAGTAAATTATGTCTTACTGAAAAAATTTTTATAGAAAAGAGACAGGCAGGATATAGGCTTCTCTATGTGTAGTCCCCCAAGTTCTTTGCAGCTTTCCTAACTATGCGTCCCACCAGGCCTCTTCTTCCTGTTCCTGCCTGCCCTTTCCACAGCTGGGAAGCCCACTGCTGGGCACATCTGCACGGGATCTGGCCACAGGGACTCTAACCCTGAGGCTCCATGGGGGCATGCAGGCCACGATGGCTGAACTGTGGCTGTCTTTGGGGCGTCTGTCTAGACCCACCCATTCTCCCATGCATTCGTTCTCTGGACAGTTCCACTGTGTTGCAATGGGGCAGGCTCCCGGAAGACTGAAGCTAAAGGGCCAGCAGGCTTGTCCTTGGGCGTTCTATCAGAATGCCCGAGCACCCAGCGGGACTGGCAGACGGCCTACCACCCGTCGCTGTGCCAACAGCGGTCACAGGGAAGATCTGAGTCTGCCACATGCTGCTCCGTCCTGTCAGACGCTCCTAAGAGTCACGCTGGTAGGGATGCTCTTTGATCTTTTTTGCAGATAAAAAAACTGGGGTACAGACAGGTTATACCACTTGCCCAAAGGGGTCACTCAGGGACTAAGTGGCTCTGAGAAAAATCTCTGAAAAGAATAGAATGTGTGTGTGTGAGAGTGTATTGTGTGTGTGTTGTGTTTATTTATTTATTTATTGTCTTTTTGAGACAGGGTCTCACTATGCAGTTCAGGCTGGCCTTAAGCTCACTTTGTAGCTCAGGCTGGTCTCGAACTCACAACAATCCTCCTGCCTCAGCCTCCTGAGTGCTGGAGGATTGAACTCAGGCCCTTGCACTTGCCAGGGAAGCCCTTATTGCACTGAGCCATCTCCCCGGCCCCACTGCATGCTTTCTCTTATATGAGAAACCCAAAGTGCAGTAATTATAGGAGCAAGACATAGGATCATGGGAAACAGGGAGATAGATATTCTGCAGATAGGAGACTAAGAGAGATGGTGGGAGGGGAGAGGGAAATGAGGAGTAAAAGGAATTGAAATGTGTTATACATGCATACCAAATCCTCATCCTGGGGTCTGGCACACAGTAGGTGCTCAGCACGTGCACAGGCGTGCCACACTCACCTTCCTGGGGCATGCAGTAGGTGCTCAGCATGTGCACAGGCCTGCCACACTCACCTTCCTGGGGCACACAGTAGGTGCTCAGCACGTGCACAGGCGTGCCCCACTCACCTTCCTGGGGCACACAGTAGGTGCTCAGCATGTGCACAGGTGTGCCACACTTACCTTCCTGGTGCCGTACATGACTTCCATGAACTTCTCATCCGCATCCTGAAAGCGCTGGTCAAGGAAGGAACTTGTTTTCCGCACCAGGTTCCAGATCATGTAGTTGTTCAGCAGGCTGGGGAGAGGGGACAAGGGACCCACTGGCTTGGAGGCACCCTGCACGGCGCTTCCCTCACCAGCCCCTAGCCGTCTCCTGGGCGCTGCTGCATCCTGCCTGCCTGCCGTGCTCAGCTGGTTGCTCTCTCCCAGGGAGCACACCAATGCAAGCCCCTCAGGGGTGAAGTCAGTCTTCTACTATAGAAAGCCCTGGGCTGGGCACGCCCTCACCAGGCTCATGGCCTGGACTTAGTCCCCAGCACCACACACAGCACCATACAACATAACACAACCTAACACAGCACAACACAATAAGATGACCCTTGACTAATGCAGTCACTTGGTCACTACTGGTGATCAATACATGCTATCGTGAACTGCTTCGTACCTGGGGCCCTGCAGCTGCTGCTCGTGGCCTCAGGGACTCACTCAGATAGGGTGTGCTACGAACGGGGCAGGTTGGGAGGGGGCTGCATGCCACAGCTAAGTGACAGCCGGTTCAGCAGGCCAGAAAAGGGTAGGAAAGGAAGCTCCAGCCACTGGGGCCAAAGTCTTTGTGAATGGCGGTTCCCACTGCCCCAGAGCAGGGCACAGGGAACCTGGCCGCGGCTGCTATTGAGTTTACAAAGAAGTTACATTGTCACCATGATGGTCACTACAGTGAACACCCAGCTTCCTCAACTGGAAGCAACCTCAATGTCTGACAACAGGGTGAGGAGGAAGAAAAGGATTATATTTCTACTTGCTGGAATACTATGTAACCATGAAAATGATTTTTGTAGAGGGTTTAGGATGACACAGGGAACATGCTTGTGGTAAAACCAAGGGCAAAGCAGACCATGTCTAGGCTGTGGGCACATCTAGTCACAATGGTGGGAGAAAAGAACCACATATAGAAACTACCCCACCTTCTTTCTCTATAGATGCACACGCAAAAACATAACACATCCCATACGACCCAAGTGGTAGTGAGTGATTTAAATGTTTTTCCTACTTTCTGTGATTTTCAGCATTTGTGTAAGTCTTTAAAAAAAAAAAAAAAAAACCATTATGTTGGGTGTGGTGGCAACTTCCAGCATGCTGGAGGCTGAGTCAGGAGGATCACCACAAGTTTGAGGCCAGCCTGGGCGTCACAGTTTAAGATTAGCCTGACCTACATAGTGAGACTGTCTCTCAAATTTTTTTTAAAACACATCACAAGTACTAACTAAAAATAATAGCATTTATGAGTACTACTCTGAGTCCAGCACTGTGTTAAGATCCTTTTCCTGGATTATTTCACTTACTCCTCACAGCTGCCCTAATGGTAGGTGCTATGTGTAGCCAGCTTTATGGATGAGGAAATGACCCCAGATGAGAAACTTGCCTAAGGCTGTATAGCATTTAGGGAGGGAGCTAGAATTTGAACTTGATCTTGTTACTAGGATACCCTTCTGCCCTTCATAAAATCCCACCTAGAACCCATTTTCCTGATTCAGTTTATCACCACTGTCCCCAGCCTGAGCCGAGGGTGGCTTGCTTGGGCCCGCCCCGTGTCTGTCCCCTTACCATCTGTCGGTGTTGTTGATGAGGGTGGAGACCTGCTCGAGGTACTCCTTGTCGTAGACCACAATCGGCTCGGTCTCATTGATCTCCACCGGGTAGAAGATGGTGTTGAGAAAGGGCAGCCAGTGGATGGCGGGCGCCAAGGTCTGGGAGGGAAGGGGACAGTGCTGGCGTCACTGTGCCTTCTGTGCTGGGACAAGGAGGGCGGGGTGGTGGCAGGTAGAGGCAGTGGCTGCCTGAACGCCAGGGATGCTGAGGCTGGCAGCCTAAGGAGCCGGACATCAGGCTTTCAAACTGAATGTGGAACTAGGGTAGCAGCGTAAGGGAAGAGACAGCACCTTGCCCCACTCACTGTGCCCTGTCTGGGTGATTCACATTACAGAGGGGATGAGACTCCAGCTGGCCTCTCACTGTGGGGGATCCAGAGCTAGAGTGCCCGATTGCAGCTCCCCTGCTTAGTGCTGAGCAGCCCTGAGTAAGGGTAACAGCCCCCTCGGTGCCTCAGCGCCTCATCTGGAAACGGGAGCCCCCTGGGAACAGAGCCCAGGCGAGGGCCGCCAGGAGGGTCACAGCGGCCAGTGCTGTTGGTTCTACTTAACGTAGGGTTCTGTAGCACAGGGGCATTCTGGGAGAAGAACAGCACAGAGTAGAAGCTACGTGGCCCGTAGGTGATGGCCCCCGGCCCAGGGGCTAGAAAAGTGGAATCAAAGATCACCTGCAGCAGGAGGGAGAAGCCCAAGCTCAGCTCCTGCACACACTGCAGGCCTAGTGGCTGTCGTGAGTTAGCTACAGCTCTGCTACTTGGGAGGCTGAGGAAGGAGGGTCACAAGTTCCCGCCTGGACAGTAATGCTGTCTCAAATGAAATAAAAAGGGGCTGGGATATAGCTCAGTGGCAGAGCACTTGCTTGGCGTGTGCAAAGCGCTGCGTCCATCCTCTGTGCCGCAGAACCGAAACAAAACTGAATCTCGACTCACCCCCGCCCCAGGTCCCTGGCAAATGGCCTTTTTATTTTCTGTCTCAGTCTCTCTGAATTTGATTACTCTGGGATAATCAAAGATAGTGATTACTCTGATGTATAAGTGACATCACAGAGTATCTATCCGGTCGGTGGCTTATTTCACCTAGCAAATGATCTCAAGCAGAGCCTTACGAAGGCTGAATGTCGGCCCCAGCCTCCACTCGGCATGTTCTGTATACTCCCCAGTGCTGTTATTCTTAGCGTGCAATTTTACAGAATGCAGATCTTTCCAGGGTCACATACTCTACGTGTTAGCAAAGACGCCCAAACACGTTCAGTCACTTGGGTGGGTGCCTGTCGTGCAGCAAGCAATCGTCAAGGTTAGGCTTACAGGCATGGTGTCCTACAGCGGCCCTGTGCCCGATCAATTTCAAATTGTGTTCTCTGATTCCCCCAGAGGGCAGCGTGGAAGAACAACAGTAAAGGAAAGGAGACGAGCATCTACAGGACAGGCGATCATGCCAGGCCAGTCTCCAACATCCGATCGACCCAGGGCTTGTTGGTGACACCCAGAGGCCCTCGGTGAGGGAGGTGGCCTCAGCCCCATCCCCACCTTAGCAGGGGCTGAATCTACAGATGAGATAAGGGGACTTTCCTATGTCATGGATAACTTCGGGGAGACTGCGGGTCTGAAACTCACAAGAGCCTGAGTTTAATCCCTGGTTCCGCCAAAACAAACAAACAAACAAACAATGAATGAATGAATGAATGAATAAATAAAACCTCAAGTTCTGGTCAGTGGGGTGGTACAGGAAGCAATGGGCAGGCCCAGGGTAGCACTGGAAGGACACCTGAATTCTTGACTCTGCACTGGGGGTGGCTTCGAGCCACTCTGTACCCCAGCAAGGTGCAGCCTGGCTGCTCTTCCTTGGGTCTTCCTGAGGATGGGAAGAAAACCAAATCTCGTGCTCCCGGCAGGTGAGATGTTCTCCATCCAAGGGTGCAATGATCAAATTAATTTTGAACCTGGCCCCCGTCATGGGTTGCGAAGGAATGATAATGACGATAACGCTCCCATTGGCCAGGTCAGTTTGCAAAGCGACCCCCCATCCTTTGCCTCATCTTGGTCTTGTGCTACTCTCTAAGTAGGCCAGGCAGGGCAGAGCTTGGCTTTGGTTTTGTTTTGTTTTTCAGTAAAGAAGACTGAGGTGCTGTGAACTGAATTACACCTTCAACCCCTTTTCAAATTTTCTTTTTTTGGGCCGACCAAATAGTTCAGGGGATTAAAGCACCTGCAAGCAGGCTAAGGGCCTGCTGGCCCCACCCCCAGGGCATGCTGAGAGGCAATTGAGACGGCGTGGTGGCACACACCTATAATCCCAGCTCTTGGGAGACTGTGAACAGGCAGATCACTACAAGTCTGATTAGTAGTGAGATCCTGAACACTCTGTAGACCCTTCCCTAAAATAAAATAAAATAAAATAAAATAAATTTTCCTTTTGCAACAGGGTCTTGCTAAGTCACTAGTGGCCCAGGCTAGGCTTGAACTTGATATCTTCCTATTGTTGCCTTCCAGAGTGCTGGAGACACAGGAATGTGCCGCCATGTCTGGATAGAGTTCTTTTTTATTTGATCCCAAGTTCAATCCCTGGCACTACCTGCCACATTGGCCCCACCCCTGGGCATGCTGAGCCGGGGACCAAGTCCAGGCTTGGTGGTACATGCCTGCAGTAGTGGGGAGGGTAAAAACAGGAAGATCACTGTGAGTTCAACCTGCATAGTGAGACCCTGTACCAAATAAAATAAATAAATAAAAATAATTGATCCCAAGACCTACACAGTGGATATTATTATTATTATTATTATTATTATTATTGTTATTTGAGACAAGGTCTCATGAAGTCATTAAGTTTCCCAGACTGGGCTCAAACTTGAGTTCCCTCGCTTTCAGGCTCCCAGAGTGGTGGAATTACAGGAATGCCCCACCATGCTTAGGGGGCTGCGGTTCTTATGCCAGGCTTCAGGGGGCCTAAGACCTCTTTATGTGTTGGACATATTGTTTTTTTATTTAAATGCGTATAAGCCTATCTGCTCTGGGTGATATTCCAGAGTTTCCCAGTTGTTCCCAAAAGACCTTATGACACTGAAGAACCACTGTCCCCTGTGAGGGCAGCTCTGTCTCTGTCTCTGTGTTCTGACACAAAGTGTTGGGGGGAGGGGCTGAAAGGGCAAAGCTGATTTTGCCAGAGAGGAGGCCAAGGCCCAAAAGGGTAAAGTATACGACCAGCCCAAGGTCGCACAGCTTGATGCAAGACGGGCTGGAGCCATCTTCTGACTCTGTGCCCAGGTTGGCACCGTGCAGGCCGCTGCTCTGCTGGTCCCATGGAAGTAGATCCCAGAAGCAATGAGAGGATGCCAGGAGACGGAACCCGGCAGCCGCGATGGGCTCTGTGCTCTGGGCTGCCGAGCCACCTCCTCCCCTTTGGGCATTAGGGTCAGCATCATGGTCATTGGGAGGCCACGATGAGATCTCTCAGGCTGAGATCCTTGCAGCTGCAGCAAACTGAATTACGCTGCACAAATATAGCATCTCTATGGACCTCCCGGCCTCAGGGCGGAAAAACAGTGCCAGATGGCATTCAATAGCAGCTACTGATCTCCATAACAACCTGCTCAGTGCCACTCACCCTGGTACCCTGGCTCCCTGGGGGAGCTGGCACCTGCAGGAAGTCAGGCTCTCTTGCTTCATTCTAGGCCTCTAGACACTGCATCTCCTGGGACACCCTCAGCCTGGCTAACATGCACCTGTCCTGACCTTCCCTCGATTTCACCCCTTCTAGCCCCTGGGCCCTGCTGCTCTTGCCCAAAGCACTTGCAGGAAGACTGTGATTGTTTCCTACTGTCCCCTACTAGCCTGGAAGCACAGGAGAGCAAGGCCCAAGGTAGCCTCTGGCTGTTAACATTTGTCAAATGGAGGAGGAAAACAGCATAGGACCTGGTGCTCTTCCTGGGCAGGAGAGAAGGGAGAGAAGCAAGAAGGCAGGTGGGCAGCGCCTAAGTCCAGGAGGGGCATTTCTCCTGTGCTAGTCAAGCAGTCTCTCTGATAACAAAAACAAGGATGCCAGCGGACACCACCCTGCGGATGGCCCCCAGAATCCCGAGGCTGGATAGTGGCAGGAGGTGTGGGGAAGAATGACCCACAGGCAGTCATCTCAGGACTCTCAAGGCCCACGCAGCCACCAGGGGGCAGCCTTACCTGTCCACTGTTAGGGAAAGGGCAGGTCTCTTGCTCAGGCAAACCTCAGGGAGATCCAAGGGACAGGTTAAGAGCAGCGCTTCAATAAGCCGAGCCTACGTTTCTAAAGCCACTCCTCTGTCCTTTGGGATGTCATGCCTGGGCCCTGACCATGTCACTTAGCCTCCTGGCTTAGAAAAGGCAGTGGCAAGCACAGCTTGGGTTTATTTATTTCTTCCTGTGACCAGGAGCTTCTCATGTGAGCGATTACAACTACAGAATCTCCAGTCACAGACGGCAGACTGGGGCTGGGTAAGAGCCTAGCTTTGGAATCAGTACCGTGTGGCTGCAGCAGGCAAGCTGGCCCCTCTGACACTCAGTGTGGCATCTGTGACACGGGCATGGCACAGCGTGTTCACAGGATCCCGACGAGCAGGTGCAAACCCCCAGCTCGGGGTCCCACCTGAAGGGCAGCGGCCAGCCCAGCCTCTGGGACAGTAGGGAGAAAGGTACCTGCAGCTCGGCAGCCGTCACTTTGTGGTAGATGAGCTCCTCGTCGCGACGCTTCTCCTGGGGGATGGTGATGCTAGCCAGCGCTGTCTCAAAGTCCAGGATCTGCTGCATTTGGGGCCGGATGGCGTCCTCGTCCCCCCCGCCCAGCAGCTTCCCCAGCTGGACCATGTAGTTCAGGTATCCGGTCAGCACCTATGGGACCCAGCACCCCAAGATGGTCAGTGGCTGCCACTTACTGCCTGCTGGGCCAGGGGAGGAACAGAGGGACAGGCCTGACTGCAGCCCAGGGCTCAGGGCTGGGGACTGCACTTTACCCAGGGGACCTGCTAGAAACACAGCCTTGATGTGTTTTGGGGAAGATGCCAGGATGGAACAGGGCCCTGTGCAACCCAGGCAGGGGCTCTCTCACTGAGCCGCATCCCCAGCCTTGACAATCGTTTGAGGACTCTATCTGCTTGCTGGCTGCCCACTGCCTTAAGGGTAGAGCTAAGGCACCTCTGCACGGCCACAGGTTCCTCAAGTGGGCCAGTCACCTCTATCCAGGCCCCAACTTTCTGTGCTTACCCTGGGCCATCTTTGTGTTCTTGGGATGCACCTTTCCTAACATGCCCTCAGGCCACATCCCCAGACCTGAATCAGGGCCCGAGTTACATTTCTCGGCTGCCCCTTCCCTGTTCACAGTGGTGGGTGTTCATCTAGTGGTGGGTAACAACGCAATCTGTCTTCCCACTGGACCTCAAGGGACCGGGTTGATCTTTTCATCATCACCTGGCCTGGCAACAGGTACTCAGGAGCAACTTGCTCAAGACAGAAAGAGCAAAGAGTGAAGAGTGAGCGGGCCTTTGGCCAGGGCTCCCTGGGTGTCAGGAGGTGCATTCTCACCACTTACTGGCTATGGGACCTTGAACAGCTATCTCAGCATCTCCGAGCCTTATTTTCTCCTCTGTGAAAGGCTAGGTAAAAGCGATACCCCATGACAGAGGAGGTAAGTGAAATTCAGAGAAGTTCAGCAGCCACAGCGTTATTGGGAAGACTACGTGTGTTTTACACAAAGGTCTAGCACCCCCCAAGGGTGGTGGCTGTCACTGGGGCTTCTCTGTGGAATGGGGACAAATGATACCGATCTATCTCTTGTGCCCATGATGCCTGAACATGACCCAGCCAAGGTTGGGGCACCCCTCCCTTGCCTGGGACTGCGTGTCACTCATCAGGAAAGGATACTTCTGTGCTTCTTGAGGTGTGCTGGGGGCAGTAACTGAAGGGAGGCTCTCGGCAGGGTGGGTGGGGTCCACGGCAGTACTCTGCGGAGCATACTCACCTTTTCGTTTTCAGTTTTGTTCAAGTAATAGTCCCTGGAGGGTAAGCCCAGGCCAGACTGGTCCACCTAGAAAGGACGGTGCCAGTGAGAGGGAGTCCCTTGGGGGTTCCCATGTGGGTGCCCACTGCACACCCTCTGCCTGCCGGGAGGCACTGTCACATGGCACCAGAAGGCCAGCCTAGCTCCTAGCAGAACAAGCTGGTAGCTGAAGTCACTGAGGGGTCCACCTTAGGAAGAGGAGGGTGCACTCCTACTTGTATATGGTCAGCTACTGGGATTCTGGGCCCTTCTAAAGGGCTGGACAAGCCGGGCGTGATGGCGCAGGCCTGTAATCCCAGCACTCGGGAGGCTGAGGCAGGAGGATTGTTGTGAGTTCGAGACCAGCCTGAGCTACAAAGTGAGCTTAAGGCCAGCCTGAACTGCATAGTGAGACCCTGTCTCAAAAAAAAAAGACCAAAGCCGGGCATGGTGGCGCATGCCTGTAATCCCAGCACTCGGGAGGCTGAGGCAGGAGGATTGTTGTGAGTTCGAGACCAGCCTGAGGTACAAAGTGAGCTTAAGGCCAGCCTGAACTGCATAGTGAGACCCTGTCTCAAAAAGACAAAAAAAAAAAAAAGACCAAAAAAATAAATAAATAAATAAAGGGCTTGACAGCCTGCCTCCTCCTGGCCTTGGCAGAGCACACTTATTTTGTCAAACACCACCTAAATGGTTAGGAGCTCACCACAGGCTGTCTGACCAAGGTCAAGGGGCTTAAATCTTTCTGACGTGCAGATTCCTCTTCTCAAAAATAAGTGAAATAATACCTAACCTTCGGAGCCGAACCGAGCTTTCAGAGAGACAGAGTTGGTAAAGGAGTCCCTGGAATGCTGGGCAGACAAAAGAGGGTCAATTTTTTTTTTTTTAATGTATTTGGCACAGGATCTCACTACGCACCTTGGAATCATGGCGATCCTCGTTTTCAGCCTCCCCAGCACGAGGATCACATGTGTGCACCACCATGCCTGGTCCTGGTGCCTGGCTCAGTGGCTGAGGGGTGGGGCCCGCACAGCATGCGGTGCTGGGGATTGAACCCCGATTCCTGTGCTTGCCTAAGTAGGCACTTAGTCTGCTGAGCTATCTCACCACCGGCCCAACAAAGGGTCAATTCTAGTAGATACTGTTGGAGCCTTGTGGGCTTATATCTTGACACACCTCAGTGCTATTATAGTTCATTTGGCTGGTCAGGAAATTTAAGCTCAGAAAGGTTGACCTTCCAGGCATGGAGGTGTATGCCTGTAATCCAAGTACTTGGGAGACTGGGGCAGGAGGATTGCTGTAAGTTTGAGATCAGCCTGGCTCAAGGCCAGCCTGAGCTGCATAGTGAGACCTTGCCTCAAAAAAGGCAAAAGGCTGAGCTAAGGTCGCACAGCAGGTGACTGACAAAGATGGGCTAGGCACTCAGCCTTAAGACTCCGGGTTTAGGAGCTCCTCTGCGTGATCTTCAGTCTGGGGCAGGCTCTGCCAGGGACGTATGGATTCAACACTGTGTGTGGCCTGGGAGGGGAAGTGCCACTGTGGCCTTTGCACTGATTTATTTTCAGACAGGATCTCACAAAAGGTGTTAAATTGCCCAGGTTGGGGCTGAATTTGAGATTCTCCTGCCTTAGCTTCCCAGACTGCTGGAGAACAGGTGTGCACCCCCCCCCCCCATATTGTTCTACACAGTCAGACAGGCCAGAGGCTAAGGTAAGGAGCCAACGTGGCTGCCATTGTGGCTGGGAGCTGATATCTCCCACCCTTCCTGGGGCCTATAACAGGCCGGGGACAGCATGGCAGCCAGAGTCCTCAGACTTCTGGCCTGACAAAACTTTATCACAAGGGGCTGGGGAGATGGCTCAGTGGAATAAGTGCTTCCTTGGCAAGCTCAAGGACCCGAGTTCAATCCCCGGTTCTGCCAAAAAAAAAAACCTTATCACAGGAGCTTCCAGAAAGACCAGACCCCGCACTGAGCCCAGTGCCACCCATACCCCAGCTGAACTTGTAGAGAAAGAAATCGTGCCCTGTGCTCTCCAGGGCTCCAGGCTGCTCACCTGGATCACATTGCTGTTGGAGTTCTTGGAGTCGGCACTGACATAGACGGAGAAGAAGGGGGAGGTGCGGTAGTGGGCAGTGACCACCTGGAGGGTGTCCTGGAAGTTATCCTTGGCCCAGGGCCCTGTGATGTTCCAGCCTCCGAGCTGTGGGAAGGGACAGCAGGCAGGGAGGGCATGAGGTGGCTTGCAGGCCTGTATGCAAATTCTGTCTCTGCAGCTACCTTGGCTCTGTGACCCCGGAGCAGCTGCCTGGCCTCCTGAGTGCCCAGGGTAAATGACAGGGACAGTCTTCACTGGGGCTTTCTGACCTGAGCCAGAGCCTCACGGGTGTGTGCGTGTGTGTGTGTGTGTGCGTGTGTGTGTGCGTGTGTGTGCGCTATGAATCTGTGGCACTGCTCTCTTGATGGCAGGGATGGGGATGGAAGAGATTGTGCCCCTTACACTACTTACCTTTTAAAATCTGAATCATGTGAATGTAATTACTGTAAGACACAATTTCACTTGTGCTCATGGGGGGAATCCATATTTTGAAAGAAGTTTAACAAGGAGTCTTCCCTGTGGTGGCATTAAAGAGAGGTCTTGAGTGACAGGGGCCCCCTCAGTGTAACTTGGACATGGCCTGGTCAATGGCTCTGTTGGTCTGCTGGGAGCAACACACACCTCTCCACACATACAAACACCCTTTGGTGTGTGGGGAAGAAAGAAACACCGAAGAGGAAGGAGTCCTGTGACCACAGTCCCTGGGCCTGACACGCACAGAGAGAGACACACAGACGGCCGTCCCAACTGAGGCGGACACAAGACACCAAACACAGCCCCACCCACATAGACGCGTTCAGGCCAGGGCAGCCGTACACACACAGCAGACAGACGGGCTCCTCACTCTTGCGGGGTGGGGCGGCTAGAGGCATGAGGTACCTGAGAGCTGGGGCAGAGCCAGAGGGGGTGGGCAGGAGAAGCTGCCACGCCTGCCCCAGGGACCTACCTTCTCAATCAGCTCCATTAAGGGCTTGGCCTTGAGCTCCTCAATCCTGCTTTCGTTCATACACGCTCGGTAGTACACTTGGGCCTTCCTCTCTGCCTCGCTCACGCTGGCTGTGGAATTTTCTAGAACGATAAGTCATAGCAGAAGACAGCTCAGCGGTACAGCATTTTCCAAGCATGCGCAAGGCCCTGGGTATAACCCCTGGCATTGTAAAAGAGAAAATAAATGGAGTTGGAGGAAGCTTAAAAGGCTTCTTATGAATGGCCTTTCCATTTCTTCCTCCCAGGGGCCAGGCATGGTCACCAGGCTTACAGATGACTCAAAGGGCTGTTTTCTACTCCCTCCTCCTCCCAACCCCAGCCAGGCTAGAGGTTTTTCACCCTAATGTTCACAGATCGTCCACAGGAAGTTCACTTCTACATTGGGTAAAGGGAACTATTTCCTGGTACTGTGGTCCTTAAAGCACCTACTGTGTGCTGGGGCTCCTGTGCCCACCTCAGACCACACCAGATTCCCCAGGCCCTCTCTGGGGGAACTCCTCATGGCTCCGGACACTTTTCCCCAGTTCAGATTCCCTTCTTATCCATTCATCCACTGGACAGATCCCAGATACTCTGTGCCAGGCAGGGTGCAAGCTCTGAAGACAAAAAGGACAATATCCCTGCCCCCCCCCACCCAAGGCTCTTGTAATCAACCCTGTTAAAAACCTGGCTTGGCAGCTGGGGAGATAGCTCAGTGGAATCAGTACTTGCTTGGCAAGTGCAAGGTCCTGAGTTCGATCCCTGGTACCACAAAACAAACAAACAAACAAACAAACAAAAAACCTAGCTTGGCTCCTAGACTTTCTCAGTGACCTACAACCTCTCCTAAGATGTCTGTTTCAGAAGGTGTTCTGCATTCTGGACTCTTGCTGGGTGCCTGGCTGGGTGCTGAGTTTTATGGTCAAAAATAAAACTTGCTCCCTGTCCCCAGGAGCTCAGAATCCAACAGTGGATACAGATATGCAATGGAAAAGCCACAAGACACAAAAATGCTTTGAACAAGGCAAAAGTATCCAAGACAGAGAGAAGTCACTCTGCTTGCTTGTAGGGAGAAGAGGTCAGGGCCTGCAGAAGATGTTCTGCTGAGCAGTATCTCAGAGACCGAAAGGTGTTCACTGGGTCGGAAGGAGGCCACTGCTTGGGGGAGCAGGGCAGAACGGGGCCAAGGCAGGGGACATAACAGGGCACGCTGTTTGAAGAGATTTGTGGACACCACTTGATGCCAAGGACCCGAGTCACTTCCTATCCAGTCTTTACTCAGATTTCCCAGTCCAAGCCCAGAGCACTCCCTGTTCCCTGGACTTATGCATAAGAGCACCCCAAGCCCCAATGTCTCTGAAGTCAAAGAGATAGCCCAGGACAGGGGCTGGTGTGAAGGGAGGTCCAGGGGACAGAGACCTGAGGCTGGGGGCCTCAACGACCCCAGGCTGTCCCGCTGCAGAGCACTGGCAACACCCACGTGCTCTCCAGGTCCTCTGCAGGGCGAGACTGGAAATGGGGAAAGCTGGCCCCTCAGACTCAGGAAATCGAGCTTGGTGGTGCACGTGGGAGCTCCCACCCCAGGGGCCTCGTTTCTCTGGCCACACAGCAGCTGAGGTCTTAGAAGGGAGGTAATAGTCACGGCTTGCCATGCCCCGGAAGCTGTGTCTCACTGTCCACATCTGGCTCTGGCCATGACCCTGAAATACCAGGGCCAGGGTACGGGAAGACGCTTTGTGTACAGGCTCAAGGGCAGGCCTCGCATCTCCCTCCCTCCCTCAGAGCCCCAAGGCCACCCCGATAAGAGGCACAGAGAAAGGCCTCTGAGGTACAGCCTGGCTGTAGTGACCACAGTGAGTATAAAGGTACATCTCAAGGGCTCCTGGCCCCTTCTGGAACCTGGAAGGAGAGACCACCCCTCAAGTGCAGCCCCTCTGTCCATTGCAAGGCTGTCTTCTACCAAGCTCAAAGTGCTCCTCCCCACAGCCCCGTGTCAGATTCGCTGGCTTTCACAGAGCTGCGTGTTAAGGTCTTAGTGTTTGGCAGGCTGGGTGCGGGGGAGGGGAGCACAGAGGCCTGTCTGCATGAGGCTTGCAGCTCAGTGCTGAGAGAGAGAGAGAGAGACAGACAGACAGAGAAAGAGACAGAGAGAGAAACAGAGGGAGAGACAGAGAAAGAGACACAGAGAAAGAAACAGAGAGACAGAGAGAGCGAGCTGAGAGACAGCTGATGATCTAGGTACACAGGAGGCTAATGAAGAGAAATCAACGAAGCCAGCAGAGAGGACGGCGGGGAGGACTAGGAAGTTGGCCCAGGGAGCCCGGTTTGAAGGGTGAGGTCAGTGTAGAGATGGAGTTGGGGTGGACCTGGCCTGCCTCACCCCACATTCTGTGTCCCTAGAACCAGTCCCGGATGAAGCACAGTAGGCCCTCAGCAACACTGGCTGGGAGAGCAGAGAGAACAGGGTTCAGGTTCATTAAACCTGAACCCAGTGTCTGGCACATTGCAGCACAGGGAGATGAGGCTGGTGCCCTCTGAAATTTGCATGAAGAGGAAATGAGCGTGGCACTGGTGGGGTATGGCCGCAGGCTGGCATTCCTGCCCCTCCAGGAGCATCTCGCCTGTACCTCGTGGGTAGCACTGGCTGAGGCAGGAGCCTTGGCAGCAGGAAGAAGTCCTACTCTTCCCTCTGCTTCTCAGAGGCCATGGAGACAACCTACAGCACACTCTCCAGCCTTCTCTCCTTCCTCTCTCAGGAGCACCTATGACCTTGCTCCGGTTCTCTTGTCCAGGCGGACAAGAGCCAAAGTAAGGAAGGTCACAGGGCCAGAGCTACCGCAACAGCCCGGGTGGGTGAAGGCCGAGGGGGCGGAGGTGGGGACTGAGAAGGGGCAGGAAGTGTTTGGGATGGGGGGAAAGCTGTGTGGAGAGCGGTACTCCTTTCCCACTTCTGCAGAGCAAGGAGCTGTGGAGGCCTAGGGAAGGTGGGTCGGGTCTAGGGATTAGGATGAGACAGGACGGTTCCAACCTAAAGTTCAGTTTCTGACACTGGGAGATCTCTTTTCGACACCCAGGAGAACCATGGCCTCGGTGGAAGGCACACTTTGGAGGGGTGTGTGGAAATGATCTTGCATCTGGGGGGCAGATAACAGTGCTCCTAACTGCCTATGTACTACCTTCCAGGAACCCCTGAGTTCCAGAAACTTTCTCAGTCACTCCCCAGAGTCCCAGAGAGTGAAGACAGCACACCATTTAATCGGCCCGCTGCTTCCTCTGGGAGTTTTTATTGGAACACCCTTCTGCACATCCCTCCTCAGGGAGGACACAAACACCGGAGTGGCTGAGGTGGGCCGTAGGGACAGCATGACCAGGAATTCTGTGGCCTGGCTGTAGTGGGGCTGTCTGGCCCCGACTGCCACATCACGGCAGGACCTGTGTTTGTTTTAGATAAAAGCACAGACTCAGTTCAGACAGCCTCAGGCTTTGGGAACCCCATCCTCTGAAGGAAAAACGGGGAGCTGATTAAGGAGGCGCCTTGTTTTTAGGAGAAGAAAAAATAAAGACGCCACCATCACCAGCTCCTGGTGCCTCCTACAGGTCCTGCACTCCAGCCTTGTCTCATGTGGGGCCCCTGAGGCAAAGATGGGCATTTATCAGCCCATTTCAGAGAAGAGAAAAATGAGGCCTAGGGAGGTGAAGGAACCCGTCTTGGAGGCAGAGCTAATAGGTGCATGCTGGGATTTAAGCCCAGGCGTTCTTAAGTCTCGCTGAAAAAAAAAGGCTGCCTCCTCTGGCTGCGGCTGGCTATGTGCATGGCAATGCTGCCAATTTGTCGGCATGAGGCTCGAGAACCTGTCCAAGGTCGCATGAGCAAGCAGCTGAGGCCAGGACTGGAAGCCAAGTCTTCCTGCTGTCCTGGTTTCTCCTGTACATTTACTTGGAAACCAGAGGCAGGCCTGGGGTGGTTCAGCTGCCCCGAGAAGCCTGGACACCCCTTTCCTACCTAGAATCAGTGGATCTATCTAGCCCTTCCCCGTAGGAAAGGAATGCCCGCTGCTGCGGACGTAACGGCTGACAGAAGTGTTTAAAGGGCAGAGCCTGTCCCAGAACAGCAGGAAGAGAAAGCTCAGCCGGATGGTAAATATTGGGAAAACATAGCAAAATAAAACCCAAGAGATGACACATGGTGTCCCGACTCATTGTCAGACTACAGATGTGGATAATTTCATACTGTTGCAGTAGTGTGTGTTATTTCTTAGGGAGACTGGCGTCTGGGATAGAGACAGGGGAGACAGCTACCTTTTCCTTATGGAATCTGTGTTGCTTCATTTGTTATGACAAGCGAGATAGCTCAGGGAACTAAGTACCTGCTCAGACAAGTGCAGGGATGGGGGTTTGATCCCCGGCACCACATGCCACTCTGGCCCTAACCCTGAGAGGCCTGAGCTAGCAACAGAGACTGGGCTGGTGCCTTGTGCCTGTAATCCCAGTCTTGGGGAGGCTAAAAACAGGAGGATCACTATGAGTCCTAATTACATAGTGACACCTTGTACCAAACACAATTGTTATGACAAGCATGCATTATATTTTTTTGGTACACGTTCATTTTGTAGCATATACACTGGAAAGTAACATTGAACATACACAGGCTCGGTGGAATTTGAGCCCAGGAGGCCCTTTGGAGGCCACAGAAGACAGAACAGAGAAAGTAGGTTGGAGAAAGGTCTTGCAGGGCTGTGGCATAATCTGGGCTAAGCACAGCTGGAAAGCCAGAGGCAAGGCCAAGTCTAATGGGTAATTCACCTGGCTGCCTGCTTCCCAGATGACGTGAGCTCACAGTATTGTCTCCCAAAGCTTACAAGGACAGCCTACACAGGCGGCTGGGGGGAGACATCTGTGTTCCACAGAGCTGAGGTCACCCGCTTCCAGTAGGCAGCAAGGACAAGCCACCAGGGTACCTGCCCTACTTCAGCCTGCCTGCTCCAGATCTGTCTGTATTTCCTCTTTAGAGAGCCTGGATGAATTCCCTCATCAATGAAATGTGCGGCTTGCCCAAGGTCACATGCCAAGTGGGTGGCAACAGCTGTCCTGCCTGGCCCTCTGAATGTTCCTTCTCTACAGAGAAGGAACCTCCCTGGTTCTTCTCAGGGAGAAGTACATCACACCAGCTGGCTTCTTCTCAGGCCCGCTGGCTGACCCCTTTGTCTCGGGGAAGCTGAAACCAGCTTGGCCTTCAGCCTAAGAATGCTCAAGCTGCAGCCCTACATTGTCACCTGCTCACCTGCTGCCGGCTCCGAGATGAAGCCTGCAAATGAGGGGTCAGCAGTGAGCCTGGGGGGTAGGGACTTCAGACTGTGTCCTCTGGGGAGACCCCCACTCAGCATGACAACTACTAATCTCATCAGGCTTGATCCAGAGAGCTTAGCCAAGCAGCCCCTGAGAAGGGGTCCCCAAGCTGGGATTACAGGTGTGCACCACCACACCCAGTTCCAGAGCCAGCAGGATACGTGGTACTGGAGATTGAACTCAGGTCCTTGTGCTTGTGAGGCAGGCATGTAGACAGCTGAGCTATCTCCCCAGCCTGTGGTGCAGCAAATAGGAAGAGCCAGGAGAGAAAGAATGTAGGTTCTGAGGCCTCATTACTCAGCATCTGATCTCAGGTCCACCACTTCCTGAGAAATAATACATTTCTTTTGTCTTTATGACCTCATCTGTAAAATGGGTACAGACTGAGGCTTCATGGGTGTACCATGAAAATTAAATAAAACAACACAAACAGACCCAGCCTGTCATAAATATACCCTGTACCACCTTCCCTGAGAGAGAGCTCAGTCTACACCAGTGCTTCTATGAGAAAGCCAGCAATAATTATTCTTTATGTTGACCACTCAGTTAATCCTTACAGCACCCTTACCAGCGATCTGAGTTGGATCCCACTTAATGGGTGAAGAATTGATGCCCAGAGAGGCTGAGCAACCTCTACAGCCGCACAGCTCGCTGGGGGAAGTCTGGCTGGAACTCACTCGCTACCACGCAGAATGCAGGGAGGCTCTGCCTGGTACTTAGCAGGGAGAGGGGGAAAGGGCGCATGGGCAGGAATCAGGCAAGTCCCAGCTCTGCCGACCACTGGCCAGCTCTCTGTGAAGTCCTCCGAAACCACCACGTGCAAGTCAGCACTCAGAGGGGCATGCCGTGGGACGGCCCAGCCCCAGCACAGACCCAGGATCTGCCCGACAAGAGCCAGTTGCAGCACCAGTGGGACCAGGGTCTGTGGACACGATGCACAGGCGTGGTTCCGGGTCCAACCAGGGAGTCAGACAGCTGATCCCCTCTCCTTCCGCTTCCTCTCTCTCTGTGCTGACCAGAGCATGACCCCCTCCCACCCTGGACGGATGGTGCATTCTTGGCAAAGTTGTTAACATCTCAGTGGCTCACTGAGATGTTTCTTCATCTATAAAGTGGGAATGGTGATTGCTAAACTTTGCAGTAGATAGAGTCTAGCACGGTATCCACCACGTGGAAGACACTCAACAACATCAACCTCCTGGGCCGGGGAGATAGCTCAGTAGAAAGAGTGCTTGGCTGGCAAGCGCAAGGTCCTGAGTTCAATTCCTGGTACCATAAAACAAACATCAACCTCCTTCTCTCTTTAAGACCTCATAGCTCCTTGCTGCTCTTTTCAACAAGATGGGAAGGGAGCTGTAGCCACCTATTAGACCTGAAAATGTGGTATGGGAGAGGGGAAAGTGTGCATGAGCAGGAATCAGGCAAGTCCCAGCTCTGGCCTATCCTGAGGACCTCTCTAGTTTCCTCATCTGTTAGAGGAAGTGTACAACACTCTCACCCTTCAGGATCAAACAGGATGACGCTACCGGAGAGCTCTGTAAACTGCAAAGTGTTATGCAAAGGTTGTGGTGACCTTGCACAGTGACCAATAAGAATGACACTGGTACAAAGAGCAACAATCACAGCCTGTTCTACACACCAAGGGAGCACATTAAACGGATTTCTTCATTAATGCACGTTTCTCACTGTACCAATGGAAAACTAAGCCCAGACAGGGGCTGAGTAGGAAAGAGAGACCCAGTCTCTCATCACCTGTTTGTGTGGCCTTACTTTTCTCTAAGAGATGCAGCTGCCACAAAGACAAAACTGTCAATTTTGAATCAGCTCCTAGCTCCCAGGATTTCTGTCCCATTGAGAAGATGTGTTCCCTTATGGGTAGCTCTTTCTATATTGCCTACTACTAAGTCTTTTGAAGATTTTTAAAAAAACACAAGTATCTGTCAACTCTTGAGTTCTGTAGTTGAGGGATGAATAAACGGTTCTTCATAAAGTGCCTGCAAGCAGGTGCAGGGGCCCAGGGTTCAATCCCCCAGGCCTGCTCTACTGGCCCTGCCACTGGCCCCAGAGTATGCTGAGCTGGTGATTGAGACTGGGTGTGGTGGCATGTACCTGTAATCCCAGCACTTGGGAGGCTGAAAACAGGAAAATCAATATGAGTCTGATCTAGTAGTGAGACCCTGAACACCATTTAGACCTTTCCCTAAAATACAGAAATAAATAAATAAATAGGGGAAAAAAAGGTTCTTCATGAACTGTTCTCTCCCTGCATCCCTGGATAAGCAAGGAGCAGGAGGGGGAGATAACCAAGGTTGGGCTGCCCAGGGTTTTGAGCTGGGACCTTTGTGGTACTGGGATTTCTTTCTTTCTTTCTTTCTTTTTTTTTTTTTTGTCTTTTTTGAGACAGGGTCTCACTATGCAGTTCAGGCTGGCCTTAAGCTCACTTTGTAGCTCAGGCTAGTCTCGAACTCACAAGCATCCTCCTGCCTCAGCCTCCCGAGTGCTGGGATTACAGGCCTGTGCCACCACGCCCGGCTTTTTTTTTTTTTTTTTTAATTTTTTTTATTTAGGGTGTTTAGGCTCTCACTACTAGGTTGGACTCATAGTGATCCTCTTGGTTACAGGCTCCCAAGTACTAGGATTTCAGGCGTGCAGCACCAGGCCCAGTCTCAATCACCATCTCAGTGCGCCCTGGGGGTGGGGCCCGCACGGCAGGCCAGGGGATCAAACTCCCTACCCCTGAGTCTGCCTAAGCAGGCGCTTTAATCCGCTGAGCTATTCGGCCGGCCCTTAGGATTCCCTTTTGGGGAAGACTCCACTGAACAAATATTAACTAGGAATACAGCTGCAAATGAGACATGTGAGACTCTAACCTGAGGGTAAGACCAGCACCTAAGCAAAAGGACTTTGTCCTGATGGCTTATCCTGCAGGCCTGGTTATCAGGAGGCCACAGATGACGCCCACCCCCACGACACAATTCGCTCGCTGATAAACTGCTGCTACACCTTTCACTGGACCATGACCTTAAAATCCGATCAAATGCATCCAGCCTTGATTCCTTTCACTTGCTACCTTAGTTGGTGCTGGCCAAGAACTAACCTGCATCTTGAAGCCACACACACACACACACACAAAAGACCACAGCCACCAGCCCTTGTGCCCCTGCCACGTGTCATATCGTGCTGACATTTTATATGCGTGCGCTCCAAGGCTCCGAAGTCTGCAGTCTGGGTCTTACTTGTTTCATCTCACCGATGAAAAGACTGAGGCTTTGTATCTGTAGATTCAAAATAGTTAAAATAGATATACAGCTACATTCTCTTAATTCAATGAATAGAGATCTGCTCTAATAGTGTCTGTAAATAGATATCATGTCTGCATCTTGTACAACAGATAACCACTAAGAAAACAATATGCAATGTATTAATTATTGAATCTGCCCTACTAATTTGATCTGAAACTGTCTCATTGCTATTTGTTCTTCAACATGGAAAAAAAAAAAAAAAAAAGAAAAGACTGAGGCTTGGAGATGAATACTTTACCCAGTAGCATCCCACAGTGCGTGACAGACAGATACTCCACCCCTCTTCACCTACTCCAAAGCCTTCAGTCTTGTCTCCTCCTGTTCCAACCAGGCCTGGCCGGCAGGTACAGTATGCAGAACCTCTCAGGGGCCCATCCCTCAGTCTCCCTCTTGGTGCTTACCAAGCAGGTGCTTGATGATGGCTTGGTTGTGTTCCCAGAGGTTACTGAAGGTCCCCCAGCGTGAATGGCCATCAGGCACAGGGTTGGCCTTGATCCAGCCCCCACAGGCATAGCTGAAGAAGTCTTGGCAGGGGTCTACTGTGGGGTCCATGGAGTTCAGGATGGAGCTGGTCACTGACACACAGGCTTCACTCAGGCACACTGGGGGTGTTCCTAGAGGGGTCAAGGACAAAGGCAATGAAGGGTAGGTGGGGAAGAGGCTGTGCGTGGACAGTGCGGGTGGCCTGGGGCCCAGGGGACATAGACCCCAGCCTAGTCCTGACCAGATAGATTGGAGCGGCCACTAGATCTCTAATGAGAAATGGTTTCAATAGATTTATATCAGCCAGGCGTGGTAGCACAGGCCTGTAATCCCAGCACTCGGGAGGCTGAGACAGGAGGACTGCTGTGAGTTCGAGACCAGCCTGAGCTACAAAGTGAGCTGAAGGCCAGCCTGAACTGCATAGTGAGACCCTGTCTCAAAAAGACAAAAAAAAAAAAAAAAAAAAGATTTATATCTCCTAGCTTATAAAATAAGATTCCATTTAGCTTCCTAATATGCTTCCTGTGGCTTCCACCTGGAAGTGGAGTACGGTGTTTTTCTCTTAACCATTCTGTCCACAGAGGTTGACTTACTGTCATTCCCCGATATTCAGCAAACATTCATGTATCCATCTATTCAGCAAAACAAAATTCTGAGTGTCTAACAGGTTCTTCTTCACTGTGTGTGTGTGTGTGAGAGAGAGAGAGAGAGAGAGAGAGAGAGAGAGAGAGAAACAGAGAGACAGAGACACAGAGAGAGAGAGAGAGAACACATGGGGGACATGAAAGTAAGTCTTTTCCTTAAAGAATAATCTAGGTGGGGATGACCATTATACAAGAAAAATGAAAAGACAACCACAGGAGAAACTGCCATGCACAGTACTGAATAAACTGAACACTGACTGGGCATCAAGTGAGTGATGCCGCCAAGATGGCGCCAGACGCTGGAGGGAGGGGTGACCGTTGGGAATGGGGGCAGGGAGCTGAGGAAAACCCTGAGCACAGGTGGGAGTCAGTTATCTCACCGAGTCCTCCAAAGAAAGCTCCTAAGCAAAACAAGCCTAAGACACACTAAATCACAAAAACTAAAGACTGGTTGGCTGAAAGTGTGTGTGTGGGGTGCACAGCCCTGCCTCAAGGTGAGGGGCCCTCTACAAAAGCCCTGAACTGTGACAGCCCCTCAGGGTCCAGCAGAGGCAGCAAGTTGACCCAGACTCTGCTCAGCTTGAGGACCCAGAGTCAGCCTCGTGCCAGGTGACACAAGGTGTTCAGGTGACAGCAGGGGCCAGGTCCTGAACAGGAGCTTCACACACGCTCATTGTCTTATTCAGCACTCAATACACACATCAGATGGAGATGCACCATCCCAGTGTAAAGACAAGGAAACTGAAGCTCTTACAGAGGAACGGGAACGAGGTCACCGTGGGCGAGCTGAGAGCCAAGCCCAGGCCTGTCCTGGTGCGGCAACTCCAGGACTGTCTTTTCTTGCTTCCTTTTCACCTCTTTGCCAGGCATGCCAAGGAGTGGTGTAGCCGGATAGGCAAGATTGGTCTCCCTACCACACAAAGGGGGGGATGGCTCCCAGACTGTTAGACCTGGGATCAAATCTCAGCTCTTCGCTTCTGCACATGGAGCCTCCTGCAAGTGGCCTCACCTCTCCGAGCCTCAGTTTCTCTATTTAGAAACCAGAACAGGAGAAGTGACTTCACAGTAATGATGGGATGCTTTCATGCCTGGGCACAGGGCTCATTTTCCTTAGGACTCAGGATTAGAGGGTCCCAGGCTAACCTTCAGGGAGCAAGAAAGAATGTGGGGGTGGCTGGGGTCACCCTCACCTCAGTCAGAAACACCACACACTGCCGCCAGGGCGGGCCAGGAGAGGCTCACTTGTGGTTTTACCAACATCCACGAACGCACACAAAATCCTTCAGGTGGATAAAGGGTTTAGGAGCTGCAAAAGAGCAGCACACTCAGGGTGACTTTATTCTGATGCAATTATGCAACAGTTAAATGTGACCGAGCTGCTGTGGGACAGTATGGAGAACCCTCTAGAAGGTGGGGGTGTTGCTACCGTTTTCAGTATTTCTAGATCAGACCATCTCTGTCGGAGTTATCGCTTCAGTCTACAGCATGGGATGGCCGGAATCTTCACTGGGGGCGGAATTTCTGCATAAAAAGAACTTATTCACTATTACGATACAACTTCATGTTTGGGAAAGGGAAAGAATACCTATTGTTTTTACCTACCAAACCACAGGAAGTCAAGCCTGACAAAATCTTGACTGGTAGAAATAGCCTGTGGACTGACTGTAAGGTAGACAGACTTGAGTTTAAAAATAAGACAAGGAGTTGGTATATGGATGTTGATCTCAGAGATAGGAATCCTTTGCTAAGAACCTCCTCTGCTGTGCCTGGTTCCTCTGGGATACTCAAGCAACGACTTCTTGGTTATTTAACTTCTTAACAGTTTCTAGATCTTAAACCAAAGACACTTGATAGTTTCTGGTTCCTGAGCTAAGCCTCCTGCCCCTCAGGTGAACCTTGCTGGGCTCTCTTTCCACGCTAGGGCCCTGAGTTGCCAGGCATTGGCTCTCTTAGCATGGACTATGCGATGTCATGAGCAGCTCCTTTCCTGATTAGAAGAGGAACTTGCTTTGCCTCTAGCAGCTGTTCAACACATGTTGGTGGAATAAATAAGTGACAGACCCAGCGAAAGCATTTCGCCCAGCACTTGGTCACCACCTGCGGAGGCAGGAAGTGTTTCTTCCCTTTAGGAAGTGCACGGGCAGTTGGGAAGGAGGGAGACAATCATTTGGACAGCGCCTAGCCTCGCCTACCTTGGGAAGTTTAGAAGCTTAACTAAGTGACTCAGCAGGGGGCCAGGGTCCTCACTCCACAAACATCCTCATCCTGGGTAAGAGGAGGGCACAGAGATGGGGTGAGAGCTGCACCCACCCGCCTGCATAACAGAATACAGGAGGCAAAGAAGCTTGCTTTCCCCCTTTGGACCTTGCCGCTTTTGCTGTCTTCTGCTGCCTTGGCCTGGTGCCCTGTGCCGTTCCACCCTTCCTTTGACTACAGACTGATTATAGACTGAAGCCTCCACAAACTGTGCGATAGATAACCTTTATCTCCTTCATCTTGGATGCTAGGTATTTTGTCCCAGCAACAAGAGTAACTAAGACAGCACCTAAGATAGTTTAAGATATTTCCTGAGAATTTGTTGGTCGTACTGCTGCTGTTTACAAAGCAGCTCTAAAGTTCTGGAAAGCAGGGTGCAGCAGGAAGGAAGGTCAAGATGTACTGAAGTGCCCGGCCATCACCGAGACGTGGGGCTCCTAGCATCATCAGAGGCTTTGCTCAAGTACGGCCAACGTCAGCACTGCTGCGGAGTGATGAGGGTGCTCTCGGTATCTGGGGTGGCCTCTGCTTTGTCTGGTGGTCCGGGGCTCCCTGGCTGTTAGCCCAATTCTACTACAGGGGAAGAGGGACAATCCTTTCTCAGGTCCAGGCTGAGGAAAACCTCTCTGAGGCTCTGGAAGTGAGACCGAGACAGAAGCAGGCATCCTCCATGGGCTCCAGTTGGCAATATGAGTGGACAAGCATTGGATCTGATCACAAGGGACTGTCCCCTCGGGCTCCTTTGGCGAAGAAACATCTTAGGAGCTCCTCGGGACAGTGTCAGGGCGACAATGGCTGCTGTGGTCCACCCTGCCTTCCATGTCTTGGGCCAAGAGACAGTGCTGGCCAGGACCCACATACACAGGTGGGGTACCGTGAACTGAAGCTGATTTAGGATGAGGCAGGAAGGCAGCTGCAGCATGAGGACTATCATCTTGTGCCCCACTGGCAGAGTTGGCACACACACACAATGTACACAAACACACACTCGCAATCATGTACACATACACTTTCAGCAGAGAAAGGTTGTTTCCAGCTCAATTTCTCTTACTAATCACTCATTCATTACTATTGGGACACCCACAGTGTGCAGACACTGTACTAATATACATGGCTAAAGACCCGGAAACTAGTGCTTAATTAAGCAGATATGCATCAAGCACCTGCTGGGCTAGGCATATCTGCTAAACCACCCAAACAGCACCACATAGTTAAATAATCAAGCGATTGTTCCTTAAGTACTAAGTAGGTACTTAGCCCAATGACTGATGGAAAGTCATTAGATGTTTATAGAATGAATGACGATGAGGCCCACATGGGAGGGATGGAAGGACCGTCCAGCTGAAGTCCTTGCCCTCTCTTGAGGTCCCCAGGGCCATTCCTCAACCCAGGCCAGCATGGCCACCTCGTAGGTGGCACCTTTGCTGTAGGGAAGGCAAACACAGCCAGTCTCTCTGGTGGGGGCCAGGGACCATGCTCCTGGGGTGACCCTGAGCAAAGTCTCTGTCACTGCTCCATCAAGGAGACCATGAGAATCGTGGATGCTGGGCCGTAGGAGTGAGGGATTCTGGGATTGGCTGGACAATCGTGGATGCTGGGCCGTAGGAGAGTGAGGGATTCTGGGATTGGCTGGACAATTGTGGATGCTGGGCCATAGGAGTGAGGGATTCTGGGATTGGCTGGACAATTGTGGATGCTGGGCCGTAGGAGTGAGGGATTCTGGGATTGGCTGGACAATTGTGGATGCTGGGCCATAGGAGAGTGAGGGATTCTGGGATTGGCTGGACTCCCCTGGAGGATCTTAACCTGGACACACCCTTTCTAGTTCTATAAGCACTAAGTGGACAGTGAGGTGCTGGGCCAGGCCTACTGGGCTGGACCTGCAGAACCAGAGCTGGGCCCCTGGCAGCAAGATGACAGAAGGGCCCTTTCTGTTGCCACAGAAGGTGGGACAGGCACAGAGACACAACATACTGGGTCACAGGACAGCTTCTCTGGCATACTAATATGCATGCCCTGGGATTCCCAGGGGAGATGAGGCCCCCTCACCCCAACCCCACAGCAAACTCCAGCTGTCTCACTCCATCCCCCCACTATGTGTGACTTGCCTCTAGACAAGTCACTCAATCTCATGCCTCAATCTCCCCAAATGGCAAAGGACCAAGGGTAAACCCACTCATCAGGGTGTTAGGAGGAGGAAATGAGGGGACACCTGTAAGGACAGGAAGCATTTGTCCTTGGCCACCACTCATAAGCAGAAGCTGCTACTGCTATTCCAGTGGGACTATAGATGGCAGACTGTGTCAGCCTGAGCCTAACAAGCCCCACAGCGTGACCACAGTGCCCAGAGTTATTCGAGGCACCAGGATGTCCCCAGAGCCATCCCCAGACTGGGCACTGTTTTCCTTCATTTACAGTAGCAAAGCCATAGGTTCTGGGAAAGCAGGTCTAGGTCTGCGTGCCTAAGGTCACACAGCCTCTTTGTTACCAAGCCAGGATGTGGACTCCCTCCCTCTCACTCCAGAATCTTCACACTCCTTCAGGACGCTGAGCCGCTAGGCTTTCCACAGAGGCCACTTCGAGCTCAAGCAGAGAAGCACTTTGCACACAGGACAGAGCTCAGGGCAGAAGGGAACCCAAACCACACGGAACACGGAGACACCTACTTGTCCGATACTGGATGCCCAGTGCTGCCAGGCAGGCCACCAGTCCGGTTGCCAGAAGTGCCACCAGAACTATCAGCCGCTTCTCCACCTGGGTCCGCGTGGTCCAGCACCTCTGGGTGCTCCGGGGGTTGCGGAAGTTTACCTGTAGGGAGGGGGGCAAGAGGGGTGGGGAGGATGTGAGCCCAAGGCGTCCCCTCCCTAGGAGGAAGGCGCTCTGGTGCAGGCCCAAGCCCTGGGGAGGCATAGGGCTGCCCTCCTGTCTTAAGGGTGGTCCGGTTCCCACGGACTCAGCCCTAATCCAGGCAAGGAGCTGCCACCCTGTTCGGTAGCTGAGATTTGTTTCCAGCTCAACCCAGCCGGGTTTGTGTTCTCTGTTACCCGATACCGGCAGAGGAAAAAAACTGCAACTTTTCCCTGTTTCCCTTTTCTCCAGTAAGGAGTTCAAAAAAGCACAGGATGTTTGGACTTGAGACATCCAGCAGTGTCCAGCTGGGCTCTCCCCAGAGACTCCACATGCACAGGGCTGGGGACGAGGATGGGATGCCCAAGGCTTGAGCTGCTGAGAGGGAGGGACATCCCTAGCTCATTGAGCTCTTGCAGTCCCAGATAAATGCCTTTATTCATTCCCTGTTTACCAATGAGGAAACTAAGGCACGGAGGGATGAGACCATGGGTGCTCTTCACACAGCTAAGTGGACAGAACTGGGATTCGGACTGGAAATTCTAGAACCCACTTGCGGGTCAGAGATGTGGGTCTCAGCCGTTGGGGGAGACAAAGGAGAAATGAAACAGCTCCATTCAGGCAGGTCCTCAGAGGCAGAGATAATGTCCCCAGCCTCCCAGTCTAGCTAAACAGGAAAGGAGGCACAATGAGAGGAAACACGGAGGGTGTGGTGGCCCTCCGGGTTCAAGGAGTGCCAACAGCACAGGCCCCTCACACACAAAGCCAGCTCTGGTTCTCCTCCCTTCCAAGAGGTGTTTCTTGCAATTTCCAGGATACAGGATAGGAAGATTCTCCTGAAGATGGCTTGGTTTGGACTCTGCCTCTCTGTACAAACACCTGGGCACAACTCAGGGATTTGTGGAAATACAGAGGGAAAGGCAGATGGATCCCTTAGACTCCACAGCCCAACAGGGAGGAAGATGTGACAAGAGCAGGGCCGGGCGTGGTGGCGTATGCCTGTAATCCCAACACTCGGGGAGGCTGAGGCAGGAGGATTGTTGTGAGTTAGAGACCAGACTGAGATACAAAGTGAGCTTAGGGCCAGCCTGAACTGCATAGTGAGACTTTGTCTCAAAAAGACAAAAACAAAAGACAAGAGCAGGGAAGGGGGGCGGTCAGTCTGGGAAGGAGGCGATGTCTGGGCTGGGTCTTAAAGAATATAAAGGAGTTGGCAAAGGGTATAAGAACCAGAGCCCAAAGGGTGCTATAAGCCAGGACTTCCTCCTGAAGACTGGGAAGAAATGACCAGCTTTTCCGTCCGGGAAGAGCAAGGGGAAGGAGTAAGCCTTGGAGGGGCGACTACTAAAGAGGCTTTCACGGAATGCCAGGGAACCCCAGGGGACCCAGCCTCTAACCCACAAAGATCTCCAAGCTGAGGAGGGACTACCCCAGAGCTAGGTCAGGGAGACCCTGGGCAGTCCCACACTGGCACTTGGGGATCTGAGGGGGGTCACTTATAGGAAGGGTCACCATGAGTAACGCTGGGAGAGAAAGTTCTGAGGACAGCTGTGGGGATCTGAGGCTTCAGTCTGGGCAGGAAATGCCTTGGACTCCTATGCCAGACAAAGAGGGGCTCTAAAAGTGAGAAACAGAACTTGAGAGTTGGTGACATTTTCTCTGTGGGTCAGGCTGGGGGGGGGCACTTGATAAGATCCCTTACAAATCATTTCTAAAAATGAGAGAAATGAAGATTTCTGAGGGTGCTATCCTTGTTCATTATGCTCCCGCAGGACTTCTGGTGCGGAAAAAGACACAGAGAGAACACCACTCACAGGACCTCAGCTCTCGGAGGCCCCCGGGGCCTGGCCCCAGCTTCAGGGAGGCAGAGGAGTAAGGGAAGCCTCAGAGATGCTATACATGGGGTGGAGCCCGGAGCAAAAAGGTATCTGAGACGAAAGGGGGTAGATTCCAACAGAAGACAAGAGGAAAGGGGCCAGGAGGGTGGAAAGAGAAAGTTCTAGTGACTGCTATTACGAATCCCAGGGTTCGCTCTGTACCCAGGCGTTCTGTTTTGTTGCTATGTGGCATAATTCCACCTTTGCTGCATCTCTAAGAGGAGCACCAGGTCCAGAAGAGAGGCAGGAAGTGTGTGTGGGGAAGTGAGGGGCAGAAAAGAGGAGACAGCCCGGCTCTCCCTGCTTTCCCAGGCCGGCAGCCTCCTCCCAACCAGGCGCTCCTCAGAGGAGCAGTCAAGCTGAGCCGCATTGTTCCACGTCAAGCGAACTGCTGAATCTAAACAGATGGCATTTGCTGCAAATTAAATTAGAATTAAGCCAGAATTGAATTAACAATTCATAGTTCCAGGCACGAATGGCAAATGGGATTTGGAAACAAGATTTTTGACCTCTACCATGTTCTTTGCTCAACTTGCCCTACTGGGCCAAGGATGGCTCCTGGGTTCCGGACAAACACTGTCTCCTAAGTGTGGAGTGATTGCAGCGGCAGCTCCTGGGGACAGAAGTCACGTGGGGGCACTGGGTTCGGATCAGGAGCCCTTAGAAGAGAAGGCTTGTTTCCTGGTGCCGTGGATTTGGCTGGGCCTGGGGCTGGGTCAGCACTGCTGTGCTCCTGGCCATCTGGTCTCAGCTGTACCCCTTTCCTCTGAGTATCCTGTTCTCTCCCTTCGCGGCACCAAGAGAGGATCTCACGGGACGAGGTCACAGCAAACCTCACCAGTGTTTCTCGTTTTCCACGTCAACCACGGGACACCTGGTTGTGGCCACTTGGAAGGCAGGAGGATTAGTGGCAGGCAGCCTGTCCATCTCAGGAGAGCTAAGTGGGATGTGGCTGTCGGCCAAGGAGCAGGGCTGATGCCTGGAAGGTGGAGTTGGGGGGTCTGTGTGGACACAGCCTGCTGGGAATCATAGAGGTAGAGAGAGAATGAGACCAACAGAGACAGGAGGGAGCTCCAGTGAGAGTGGTGGAGGGGGAGACTGAGTCAGGAGGTAGAGCCAGAGAAATAAGGGAGACAGACATACAGACAGACAGACAGAGACACAGACTCAAAGAGGAAGAGTCCAGCTGCCGGGCCAGGAGTTTCCAGGGTTTCCACAGTCAAGGGAACAAAGCCCTAAGTAGGGATAAAGATTCAGTTACAGAGCTCACCTAGGCTTAAAGCAAGAACAAGTTCTGCAGGTGAGGATGGGGCACCCGCCCAGGCCCCAGAAGCTAAGCTGGCAGGAGCAGGGGTGAGGAGCTGAGCTAAGTCTGGCTTTCAGGCTTGGGTTGGGAGAGAAGGCAAAGGCTTGTCTTCGGTCACCACCAGGTCCCCTAGTAACTCAGGGCTGCACAGTGCTACATACAGGAGTCCTCTGCCAAGGGCTGGCAGGGAGCCCACCTTCTGCAGCTCAGAAGCCCAGCACTGGAAGGGTTGGCAGGGGCACCAGGCTGCCCGCCTCAGGGTCAGCCTTTTGGAGGAGGCAGACCATGACAGTGCAGGCTGGCAGGGCCTCTGTGACGATGTCAGCTTGGGGAAGTTGATTTTCCAGTAAAGTTTCCATGAGGTAGACTCTGGCAGAGGCCACGGAGGTCAGCTCAGAGCCCAACTATGATGTCCTCTTGTTCCCCATCTCAGCTTGACTCCTTACCTGCCACCTGGCCCCATGCCTAACTTTCCTCACATGACTGGTAACAGCTTCAAGGATTCACCATTGTAAGTAAGCAGATGCAAGAGGAATCACAGTCTGTTGTTTAGGGGAAGCGTTTCTTTGATTCAGAGAGACACCTAGCTAACCATGGCACGTGAGAGAAAGATCAAAAACCCTAGAGGCCAGAGGGCAGCCATGACTCCACTGTGTGCACCTGGGCAGCCCCACAGCCTCAGTTTCCCCTATCTAAAATGAGGAAGCTAAAAGCCGGGCGTGGTGGCGCATGCCTGTAATCCCAGCACTTGGGAGGCTGAGGCAGGAGGATTGTTGTGAGTTCGAGACTAGCCTGAGCTACAAAGTGAGCTTAAGGCCAGCCTGAACTGCATAGTGAGACCCTGTCTCAAAAAGACCAAAAAAAATAAAATAAAATAAAATGAGGAAGCTAGCCAGGCATGGTAGCGCATGCCAGTAATCCCAGCACTCGGGAGGCGGAGGCAGGAGGATTGTTGTGAGTTCGAGACCAGCCTGAGCTACAAAGTGAGCTTAAGGCCAGCCTGAACTGCATAGTGAGACCCTGTCTCAAAAAGACAATAAATAAATAAATAAATAAATAAATAAATAAATAAATAAAATGAGGAAGCCAGGGGGCCAGGGAGATGGCTCAGTGGAATAAGCACTTCCCTGGCAAGCACAAGGGCCTAAGTTCAATCCCGGTGTGACCATAATACTGTATGTAACTGGTGGACAGCTTGCAAAGGATTCCTGGTAATAACCAAGTTGGTCTGTCTCTAAAAACAGCCTCCAGACAGCCCTGTGCAAGGTGAGAGAGACAGACAGGCAGAGATTCACAGACTACTAAGCACTTTAAGTACCTCACCTTTCTTTTTTGGGGGGGGGGCAGAACCAGGGATTGAACTCACCCTCAGCTGTCCTTTTTGTTTTAAATTTATTTTTTTATTTATTTGATACAGTGTCTCACTATGCAGTTGAGACTCATAGCGATCCTCCTGTCTCAGCCTCCTCAGGGCTGGGGTTACAGGTGTGCGCCACCATGCCCAGTTTCAGGGCTGGCATGGCATAAGGTACCAGGGATTGAACTGAGTCCTTGCCCTTGCTAGGCAGGCGCTTAGACCGCTGAACTACCTCCCCAGCCCTCCTTTTTCTTTATACAGCCACCGACTTTGAAAAAAAAAAAAAAAAAAAACTGGGTGGGTCTCAGAGTCTGGGCTGTCTGCTCCCAGGCTGGCTGCAGGTGTGATCTTAATTACTTCCTTTCAAACCCCTGAAGGATGGTGCTCAGCTGTGGGGGTCAAGTGCTGACTTTGGCTTTGAACAGGGAGACCTAGCCACGCAGAATTAGTCAGCTCTCGTACATGGTGAGTCTTCATAAGGATTCTGGTAACAACCAAATCCATTTTCCAAGAACTATACCATCTCCTCTGGCTCTTGGAACAACCTTGAGAGGTGAGTTAGCGGCGGTAACCCATTTTATAAAGAAAGCTGTGAGCTGCTTTCAGGAATCAGCCCAGGAGAGACAAAACTGGGGCACAGTTAGGGCTGTGTGGCTTTAAATTCTGTCCTTGGTCCAAATGACTCATTTTAGTGGACTGCAAGTCATCTTTACCAAAAAGGGGCCAAAGGAAAAGAAAAATGCTCAGAGATATGGCATATAGATAGCACTTCACCCCAGCCAAATTCAACGTCTAGCCACACAGCCATAGTAAAAGGGCCAGGTTTAGCCGAGAGATGGAATTTTCCACATATTACATATTCAGCTGATAACTTCAGTTTTCTTAGAGCCAGTCGGCTTCAAAATCCCTGAAACTGGGGTGCTGGGGATATAGCTCAGTGGCATAAGTGCCTGCCTGCAACTGCAAGGTCCTGAGGTCGATCCCTAGTACCGCCAAAAAACAAACAAACATGGTGGCGCATGCCTGTAATCCCAGCACTCGGGAGGCTGAGACAGGAGGATTGTTGTGAGTTCGAGACCAGCCTGAGCTACAAAGTGAGCTTAAGGCCAGCCTGAACTGCATAGTGAGACCCTGTCTCAAAAAGACAAAAAAAAAAAAAAAAAAAAAAAAAAACCCTGAAACCTCAGGCCTGGTGTGGTAGTGCTGGCCTGGAAGCCCACCACCTAAGAAACTGAGGCAGAAGTTCGAGGCCAGCCTGCAGTACATAGCAAGACCCTGTTTTTGTTTTTTTTTAAAGAAAAACTCGAACCTTAAAGCATTGAAGAGCTTATTTGTATAGCTACCAATCAAGAAAAGAAAATTTGGGGTGTAGTGTCTGTTTTGAAAAGATTAAAACTGAGGGTACAATTGTATTTCTAGCCACCAGCCTTCAGGAAATAATCTGAAAGGCTAAAGTGTGGTAGCAATTGGGCCTAAGCTGCCCAACTAGACCAGAGTGAACCAATTATTTTTTATACATCACTAGTACAATTTGTGTTACATTTCAGAAATGTTTAATAACATAGAAAATGCTTTTGAAGTAGCACTGGATGAAAAATTCAGGCTATAATACTGTATTTAAAGTGAAATATATATATATATATATATATATATATATATATATATATATATATATATGCATGCTGGAGGTATAGCTTAATGGTAGAAAGCTTACTTAGCCTCACTCACAAGGCCTTGGATTTGATCCCCAGGGTTTACTTTTTTTTTTTTTTTTTTTGCTGTACCAGGGATTGAACTTAGGACCCTGCGCTTGCCAAGCAAGTGCTTATTCTACTGAGCTATCTCCCCGACCCTGATCCCCAGGCTTAAAAAAAAAAAATTTACACCCACATGAGAAACTAGAATCTACTATCTCTAAGTGGTGGGATTACTCTCTCTCCTTTCTTTCTTCCTCCCCCCCCCCTTTTTTTTTAATAGTTCTGGGATTCAACCCATGACCCTTCAAGCTAAGCTACACTCCTACCCCTTTTTTGTATTTTAAATTTTGAGACAGGATCTTGCTAAGTTATTAACATGCCAGGGCTAGACTCCAACTTATAATCCAGGCTCAAGTTCCCAGAATGGTGGGATTATAGAAATGTGCCACTGTGCCCAGCCACCTTTTTTGTTTTAATTTTTTTAAAAAAATTATTTGGTACAGTGTCTTGCTAAGCAGTTCAGACTTGTAGTGATCCTCCTGTCTCAGCCTCCCCAGTGCTGGGATTATAGGCATGTACCACCACGCATGGTTTTGAGGCCAGCACAACATGCCTAGGGTTCCAAGGCTGGCATAGTATGCAATACCAGGAACTGAACTCTGGTCCTTCTGCTTGAGAGGCAGGTGCTTAGACCACTGAGCTATCTCCCTAGCCCCAGCCACTTAAAAAAAATTTTTTTTTTGAATTTATGTCTTTCTTGTTTCTTCTGCAAATGAGCATTAGAAAGCTTTTATATGAAAAAAATGACTAAAACATGAAATTAACAGATAAATGCCTTCTAACTGAGGTAGCTGGGTCCTGATAGCACAACAGGCACCATCCAGTGGGATCTGCTCTGGGAGGGCATGTGGGTTTGGAGTGAGTTCAGTGCCCAAAGAATTTTTTTTTTTAAGGACTGGGGATTAGACCCAGGGCCTTGTGCGTGATGCTAAGTAAGCTCTCTACCATTGAGTTATACCTCCAGCCACACACACACACACACACACACACACACACACAATTTTAATATAATTAAGTTTACTGTGAATACAGTATTGCAGCCTGAATTTTTCATCCAGGGCTATTTCATAAGCATTTTCTTTTTTGTGAAACTGGGGATTGAACTCAGGCCCTTGTGCTTGCCAGGGAAGCGCTTATTCCACTGAGCCATCTCCCCAGCCCTCATAAGCATTTTCTACACTGTTAAAAAATCTCAGGGCTGGCAAGATAGGTCAGCAGTCTAAAACACCTGTCAGGGACCGCAGTTCGAGCCCCAGCACCACATGCCATGCCAGCCCCTCCCCCCAGGGCCGGCTGAGCTGACCCCCCAACCCCCGCCAAAAAAGAATCCGTGATGTGTAGCGAGACACTGTAATAAATAAATGAATTTAAAAAAAAATCTCAAATCCTTGGGCAATTTTTTTTCTTGCATGGAAGGCAGAAAACATACCCAGTAGCACAGCTTCCCATAGGGACACCAACACAGAACTTCAATGCATATGGCAGTGATATGATCCCAGGATGTCCCTAGCCTCCCTCTGTGCCCCGGCTTTGCCATGAGCACTTGAGCCCTTACCTCCCGGCAGGCCCAGCATATGATCTTCTCTAACCCATCTTACAGACAAGGTAATTGTGACTGAAGGAGATTTAGCAGCTTGCCCAATGTCATGAATGGAGTCAGATTCAAACTGGGTCCCTGTTGCCCCCCCCCGCTCTCTGTCAGGGGTCTCATGTGGTCACATGTTGTGTCTAAAACTCAAGTGGACTACTATTATGCCAATAAGGCATATTAAATTTTATTGTGAATCCTGAGATGCTTTTGTGCTGATACATTTAGAACTTTCTGTGGAAGATGAGAATGAAAAAAGATTGCTGATTATATATTGTTTTCATTTGAAGGGAAAAGCGCCTGGCACAGAAAAATAATTTCCTGCTGGATTTAGCCTCTTAAGAACCCACAGGAAGTCTAGACAGATGGGGTGTGCCGCTCCCAGATTTCTAGTGTTGTGACTGACCTTAGGCAAGTTGTCTCCCCTCCTATAGCCTCAGTTTCCTTATCTGTGAGTGGGGAAGTAACCCCACAGTCCTCAGTAGTGGTCCTGAAAGTGGAGGTAGCAGTGTCATCTCCCAGTATATGAAATTCTTGGGCTCACAAATTCAGATATGCTGGGCTTATTTAACTAGTTTGGAAAAGGTTCCCTCATTGAGTATTAGTATAATTCCAGCCATAAGAGGTGTGCCCATCCAGTGCTGATCCGGATAGCAGAGTTTTCACTCTTCCTAAACTTGCCCCAGGGATGAGCTGAAATGAGGCATCAGTTCACCAGCTGGCCCAGGATTCTCAGGGCCTCCCTTGGTCCCCTTGGTACAAATCCTCCTGGACTGAAGTGTCCCTGTTCCGCTTTCTATGCTGGAGCACCTGGACACAAGCATCCCAGGGCAGCTGTGCTGAGAGAGGGGTCAAAGCAACCTGGTCGCTGAGGGCTAAAGGCCAAAGGTGGTCCATCCCTGTGTCCCTTGGAGTGGCACTAGGGGGAAGGAACTGGGCTTCCTGGGTGGGCTGGAAGGGGAGAGGGTGTGACCAGCAGAAGCCACCTGAATAAAATTCAGGTGTGTAGGGGAGATAGGAGTAATGTCCACCAGACAGTGACCAACTGTGCCAGGCGTCCAGGGCTGAGCAAGGGGTCCTGGGACGTAGGCTTTCCATGGTAAGGTGGGGCAATTTTAAGCTGTCAGCGGTGAGTTGTGCGGCCCCGGACTCCCTGTGTGGCACAATGTCTTCTGTAAATAGGTCTCCCAACAGGCGCAGGTCTGGAGGATGCTGCAACTCTAAGATCTGGGCTATAGCAAAAAAACAGGTGGCCAGGTGGCTTTGGGGGACGGGAAGGGCTGGTGAGGAGCCCTGGATTACTCTTTAGCCACCCAAAGTAATCCTGGGGTGGGGGAGCCTTGTGCTTCCAGGGCACTGGTGCTGAGTTAGGGCTCCTCTTCTGAGCACAGGGCTGCGGGGGCGCAGGTCCCCCACACCGGGGCAGGCTGGATGAAGGCGGGGTGGCGCCAGTGCGCATGCCTGGGCCTGGGTCGGACTTGGCAGGCGGGCGGGGGCTCCTACCTGCAGGCCGTTGGGGTACACTTCGCCCTCGGAGAGCGAATCCACCAGGTCCTCCTCGTCCAGCGTGGCCCGCTTGTAGGTCGACATCTGCAAGGCCAAATGCAACACGGACTCTCTGAGTGCCTCCATGGCCTGCGCACGCGAATGGGGAAGCAGCCTGGCGCGGCCGCGCCCCGCCCCGGCCGGGACACCCGAGACCGAGACCGGCCCCATGGCCGCCCCTTCCCGCCCTCCCGCCTGCCGGCGACACCTCGCCTCACCCCCAGCGCCGACAGCACGGCGGCCACCGGGGGCGGCGGCCACAGGCCCCGCATGCTGCGCCCCGCGACGCACGGTGCCCTCCGCAGCCACTGTCGCTGCGCTGGCTGGCCGGGGCGGGCCGGGCGCGACGCGCCACCTTCGCGGGCGGGGCCTGATCGGTGCGCAGCTCGCGCGTTCCCTCCGGGAAGAATCGCAAGGCCAGAGAGTCCTGGAGAGATGGGGGACCCCTTCCTATTCCAGGAGCCGGGGGTCCGGGACCTTCAGCTCAACACCCCAGGACGCAGGGCTTCACAGACACCTCTCTTAAGAAGTCCCCTTCTGGGGTTCTGAGTGGTAGACACCAAGTCAAGTCAGCCAGCCTAGCAACAGAGAGAGGTTTGTCCATCACCAGCCCCTAGGTGGGTTGGCGGAGGGGTGTTCAGAGGCTGAGGGGCAGAAGGTGGAACAAAAAGAACAAGTGTTCCCACAGCCCACAATTTCTGTTCCTCTAGCTCAGGGTTTTTATGCCAGAGTTCATGAATGAGTATCAGAAAGTTCCAGGAAACTCCCCTTACAGAGCAGGGGAGTGTATGCACTTGGGTGGCTAAAGAGTAATCCAGGGTTTGCTATGCGTACCCTCAAAAGTTGTGGACCTCAGAGCAAAACATCATTGCTTTGGGCTGAGCTGGGAGTGTAGGTCATCCCCAGCGCTACAAAACAAACAAAAAACAAACCAAAGAAAAACCCTCTCTGCTTTGCCATAGGTCGGGAACCAGTAACCCAAGGGGTGCGGTGGCTCAGTGGTAATCCCAGCTATTCAGGAGGTTGAGAGTTGAAACCCTGCTTGGGCAAGTTGGCAAGGCCCTGTCTCAACAGTGAAAATATGAGGTTTTTTTTTTTTTTTTTTTTTTTTAAAGGGAAGGGTCTACAGGATGTTCAGGGTCTCACTACTAGATCAGACTCAGAGTGGGGTCCCACCTGTTTACAGCCTCTCAAGAATTAGGATTACAGGCGCAGACTACCATCATGCACAGGCTCAATTGAGGGGCAGGGCTGGCACGGCAGGCCTGGGAATCGAACCCTCAGTCTCTGTGCCTGCTTGCAGGCACTTTAATCCACTGAGCTATTTGGCTAGCCCTTCAAAAGTGAAAATATTAAGGGCTGGGGATATAGCTCAGTGTGAAGACCCTTGGTTCAATCCGTTACGATGATGAAGAGAGGAGAGAGAGAGGGAGGGAGGGAGGTAGGGTGGGAGGGAGGGAGGGAAGAGAAGAGAAACCAAGCAAACAAGAAAAAGGAAGGGAAGAAAATATGCATCAGTTAAAAATTATGAATATATTTCAAAAATAAATGACAAGGGCTGGGAGATAGCTCAGCTGTGTAAGTGCCTGCCTGGCAAGTGCAAGGTCCTAAGTTCAATTCCCAGTACCCAAACAAAATAACTCAAAAACCACAATAGTAGAGTGACCCTGGGTTTCCACTTTCCCTCTTGGCAATTGATAGTTTTGAGCCAGCCTAGTGCCCAAGAAGACTCTGCTGTGACACCAGCTGAAAGAGTAGGCTCCCTTTGCTGTCAGATGCTCGGGCAGGGACTCAGCTCCACCACTCTCCCTTCCACCCCAAAAGGCCTTCCTTACTCAGCACTTTCCCAAGCACTCTTTCAGTAAGAGAAGCCCTGCATCTACACTGTTTTTTGGCTTTCCAAAGTGCTGATCGGATCATTCCCAACTTGACTCTCATAAAACACACACGTGTGCAAATGAACAGGCTGGAGGTGGGGAGGCAAGATCAAGGTCTGGGGTTGGGGAGACCAGGGCTGGTTCCTCACCCAGCACCCAGAGCCACTCTTTAAAAACCCAGCTCCACTGCTTGTTTCTGCATCTCATGTACTAAAACCCAATTCCCATCTTGCCACCCCCAGGCTGTTCCTGGAATAACATCCTGACCCATTAGCAGGCTCCCACCGTCTCCACCCACTCCCGACTCTCAGCCCCGGATGCTCCCGGCTCTCTCACCCAGGTCCCAAATGTCTTCTTGGGCTTTTACTCGGTTCCTCAGCTACCTCAAGTTGCCCCTTCCCCTAAGACCTTTGTAGCTGCTACTCCCATTTGGAACATGCTTTTCTCACTTCTGCTTCGGCTACGACAGACAGCGTCTGCTGCAGGTCTCAGCTGAATGCCACCTCCTCCAATGTCCCAAGGAGGCCCCCTAAATTCTCCCTAACAGCAGCCTGTTTATTTTCCTTTATGGTATTTTTGTGGTCGGTTAGTTTTTATTGTTGCTTTGAATGTCTTTATGGTCTACCTCTCTCCTCCTTCCCCAGAACTGCAAGCTTTACCAAGGGAGGGGCTCCGATCTGGTCTGTCCAATAGCGTCCCCATCAGGCAGTACACAATAGGTTCTCAAAAAAGTTGTTAAATAATAGTGGACGTGTATGTGTGTGTGTGTGTTGTCTTTAAATTCTAGTGAATTCTCTTCAGTCTATCTCTGTAATGCCTAAGATCAAAGGAATTGTGAACCGTTCAGGGACCCTGGGCCAGGCAGGGTGTAGGATCCAAGAAGAATCTTAATTTTTTAAACTTCTGTCTCACTGATTAGAGGAGGTCCCATTATCACCTTCCCCAAGAAAGGACTCTAAAGCCACTTCATTCTGGGTTCTAGCTGGGGTTTTTCTAAATCATGACACTGGTTATACAAACAGGTATCAGCCACCAGGGGGAAAAGCCCTTGAAATGCATCTCCCCCGAGCACTGAGGAGGTGTGAAGTGTCCTCAGTCCCTTGGCACCCACCCACTCCCTCATCTTAGCCTCTTAGCTGGTTCTCAGAAGCAGGTGCTGTTGGCCCTTTTTATGGAAAATGAAACTGGGGCTCAGGGAAGTGACTAGCCTGTGTGGTAATGGCTCCTTTTCCTTCTGTTTGGCTTAGGAAATTGCCCCTTCTGGGAAGAGCCCCTAAGCGCCCTCCCAAGATGTACGTTCATTCCCCAGCTCTGTCCCCCTGCCACAGCCACCCAGCCCTCCTCCCACACTGCAGACTGGGGTCTTCCAGGCAGGTGGAAGCCCACGGGCCAGCTGCCTCCCACCCATGTCCACCCACTGCTGCCATCCGTGGCTAGAAGATGCAGGAAGCTTACCCACCTCCTGATGACAGGAATCAGTGAGCTGCTTCTCAATGCACAGAGGAGCTCCTAGTCCCGAGGTCCCTTTCTGGGGCTGCCCCAGAAGCGGGAAAGTGTCAGCTGGCCCAAAGTGGGGAGCACCTGGGCCACAGTGGATGAGTGACGAGTGACATCACAACAATGGCAGCCCTGCCCTAGGCCTTCCACACACGGGATCCCCGCATCCACCTAGGCCAGACCTCAGCAGGTATTTCCATTGGACAGGGAAGGAGAGTGGGAGGGAAAGGGGCCAGAACAGACCTGCCACCCACTGCGTGCCATCTGACCTGATGTGTCCCTCCTTCCTCCCAGGGCCTCACCTCTGGCAGAAGCCCCCTAAGGAGTAGATGACTAAGGGGTGGGTGGAGGGAGCCCTTGCCCCTCTTGTCCCCCACCAGATGTGACTCTTCCCCTGCCTGCCTCCAAACCCCACCAATACTGATTTCACCATGCTGTTGCCACAGAGACTGGGCCACACAGCTGGGCCTCAAACCCAGGCCCTGGACTCAGGTCTGAAGCTCTCTGTGGAAGGCAGCTGCTTCTCAGGTGGCCTGGGAAGGCTGAGACACTGGGCGGACACACCCTCTGTCCCTAATTGCCTCATGGGCAGTTGTGGGAGCCATACCCAGGCAAGAAGCTTTGAGAAAGGAGAAGCAGTGCTTTATGGGAACCTCTGCTGCCAGAGGAAATCTAAGTTGAACCTGGACCTGGTGTTCATCAGAAGAGTTTGTGGTGACCAAGAATGGAGAAGCAGAAACCACAGTCCCTGCAGATTCCTGCACGCAGTCCCTACACCCCCGCGGCACAGGGAAAGTGAAGACGAGGGTGTGGTGACTGCTCTGGAAACCGCACCCTGCCAAAATCGAGACAGGGGTGACCGGAAATGAGAAATAGAAACGCTCATGTGTTTCTGATGACAAAGGCTTCGTGGCTTGGTGACACTGTCACCCGGCTCTTGTGGTTGGGTTGCTGAAGGCAAGGGATCCTCGAGGAGCTTTGGAGCTTTGTCAGAACCAACGAAGACCGGCTCTAGGAGTGTCGCTGTCAACACCCACACCTCCAAACTTCACAAGCTGCACCTCAGCAGGCCGCTGGCCCCTGTGAAGCCCTTCCACAACATCCGACACACACTCGTGAGACCTGCCAGCTGGGTATTCTGATGGGGCAAAATGACAGGCTGCCTAGGGGAGCAAGGTTAGCGCTAACAGCAGTGAGTCCAACAGGAGTCACCACCAGCCTGGCCCCTGGATGACATGTGACACTTCACCTCTGAGATCTCTGGAAAGCACCTTCCCCGAGTCTAGTCATGGAAGCAACACAGACATGCCCCAGTGAAGGGACAGTCTACAAATACCCAGCTACTGTTCCTGCAACTGTTAGGGTCACCAAAGACAAGGAGAGTCCTAGATGGGGCCCTGGAGCTGAAAAGGACATGCGGCTGTGCAGGACCAGCTAAAGAAAGCTGAGTAAAGTATGCACTGCAGGGAGTAATAACATATTGGTATTGGTTCATTAATCGTGTCAAATGTACCATGGAAGATATTGAAACTGGGGGAGAGAAAAAAAAAGAAACTGTGGGGTCCCGGGGAGATGGTTCAGTAGAATAAGCGTTTCCCTAGGAAGCACAATGGCCTGAGTTCAATCCCCGGTTCCGCCAAAAAAAAAAAAAGAAAAAAAGAAACTGGGGGTGAGGAGGAAGAGAACTCTGTACTGTCTGCGTAGTAGTTTTATCTCAAGCTGGTCTAAAATAAAAACATTTATTTAAAAATAGCCAGGTGTGGTGGCATATGCCTCCCAGATATATGGGAAGCTGAGGCAGGAACATTTCAAGTATGAGCCCAGCCTGAAGAAATTAGTGAGGCCCTGTCTCAAAACAAAAAGAGCTGGGGACGTAGCTCACCTAGCATGTGCAAGGCCCCGGGTTTGATCCCTAATACCATCCCTTCCTGAAGAAAAGAGAAGAAAAAAAAGTCTGATCATTCCCTCAAACAGCGCAGTCTCCAGTTCCCAGGCTCTTTCACACTCTCATTCATAACTCACGACCTCCTTGTGGAACACTCTGGGGCTCCCCCAAAGGAGATGGAGTGTGCGGACTAGAGAACCGGGACTCCAGATCTTCCTGATTTCCCCAGGGCTGTTCTCCCTCGTTCCCTGCGCTGGTGCCTGGTCCTGGCCAGCTCTCTAGGCCAGCCTCTTGTGGTGGCCAAGCACTGCCCCACGCTGGCCGTGGGCTCCAGGGAGGGCTGTCACTGGTAGGGGAGGAGCTGGGGGCCTAAAGGTGTCTCAGGGAGGTGCCCAAGGGTTAAGGATGTATGTAGAGGCCACGGGGCAGGTCAAGGTCCAGGCTGCCAGGGGCTTCCGTGGAGGCACAGCAGCCCTGCCAGCTGTGAGTCCATCACGCTGGTCTGGCTTTGAGTCCTAGGCCCAGCTCCGCTCATATGCTGGTAGTGGGAGCCAGGAGACGCCTACTCAATCAGGGAGCCAGGAAACACACACCCGCTCGTCTCTGGGTGACTCACTTGCTGGGGGCCTTGGGAAGCGCTAAGCATTTTAGTGCTGCCAACCACTGCCTTGGTGCCACCCCACGCCCAGACAAATGCCTGGCCGGCCACCCCTTGGACCTCCCTATCAGAGGCCATGCTATGACCTGACACCCACCCTCCACCTGCCTGACCCCCTCCATCAGTCATCGCTTTCCCTCCTCCAGCCCCCTTGGCTCTGCCTCCTTGGGAAGCCTCCCAGAGTGAGGCAAGGCTTAGCCCCTGGGGCTCAAAGTATCCCTCAAGCTTGAGGCAGAACTTCCTAAAGTTCTATGATCCAGTCACTCCCTGGCAGAATAAAGATGACAGGCAAGCCCAGCACCACTTGTCACCTTCTCACTGAGCCCACGATCCAGCCCCTGGCTTCTCTCCAGCGTCACCTCTTGCAACCCTTCCCTCACTCTGCGACCACAGCCAAGTGATCTTGGCTGGTTCCCCAAATACACGGAGCTCCTGCGAGCAGGACTCTGTGCTCCATACCCCTCACCTTTCCTACCTGGCTAATGACTCCGCTCAGACCCACCTTCCACTGCACCTTCCATTCCCTCAGGCCCGCACTCTTCCAGCACCTCCTTCCTACAGCGACTGGTAGCTAAAAGCTGCAGGGTGACCTTTACGAAGTCACTCCATTTCCTCCCAGTGCTCTGGTTTCTTCATCTCTCTATGGAGAGGCTCAAGGTACCCAGTGCAGAGGGTCTCTGTATGCAGTAAACTACGTAAGATCCATAAGGCCCTCAGTGCATGCCCGGCAGAGAAGTGGCCCTCAGGAAATGTCGGTGTGCGTGGGGTGACAACCACAAAGGACCATCTCTTTGAATAGAGAGGAAGGGACAGAGAAAACCCACTGCGCACCAGGCCCGAGCCTGGGTTTGACACCTCCTCAGGCACAGCTGGGAAGGCACACAGCCTGGATTTCAACCCAGGAGTTTCCATCCGCAGAGCCTGGATTTGCTATGACAACACACAGATCAGCAGCCACCACCTCCTTCCACGGCACTCCACCCCAGCCATGCATCTTATCATTGCATCCATCAGCCCCAGCCCCATTAACGGGGCATAATTGTGTGTGTCGATCTTAAGTTCAAGGCAGACCCAAAAGCCGCAGCCGGCCCTGACCCTGGGCCATCTGCAGATGCCTCTGCACCTTCTCGGGTTCCGACACCCTATGATTTTCCAGGCTCTGTGAGCTCCAAGCTGCGAAAATCAACTGAACCATTTGCTGCTCTAATCACATAAAACTTAGGACAAAGCTAATCTGTCTCATTTAATGATATTTACAATGGTGATTACCTACCTGCCCGGTAAGCAGGCTCACCCAGGAAACAGCTCATTTGCAACCAGGCGAAATGAATATAATTAATATTTGTGTTACCCGGGTTGGTGGACGGCAGCTAGGAAAAAGTAGATGGGACTGACCCATGAACCTCAGGTCACGCAACTCGTGTGTGTGGACTCCTGTCCAACTCTCATGGGATGCGGATACTACTTCCCCTCTTCAGGGTCAGAGAGGGCCATTCGCTTGTCCAAGGTCACACAGCCCGTAAGTGATGAATTCAGTTTACGTAGGCTTCTCTGTCTCTCTAATCCTGCTGAGCAGGTGAATGTCAGGCCAGCGGTGGGGCAAGAGGGTAGCCTTGGCAGAGAGGCTCCCTTGGTTCTAATCCTTGGGTGGCCACTTCACAACCTGATCCTCAGTGTTCTCATCTGAAAGATGGAGCTAACAATATTTCCTCATTGGCTGAGGAAGAGGCAATGAGAAAAATGACTTTTTTTTTTTTTTTTTGTCTTTTTGAGACAGGGTCTCGCTATGCAGTTCAGGCTGGCTTTAAGCTCACTTTGTAGCTCAGGCTGGTCTTGAACTCACAACAATCCTCCTGCCTCAGCCTCCCGAGTGCTGGGATTACAAGCATGCGCCACCACGCCCGGCTGTGAGAAAAATGACTTGGAACGGTGTGTCCAGATACTATTTCCATTTATGGGGAAAGAATGGGCTCTGCCATGTTTGTTTTTTTTTTCCATCCGGACACTGGGAAGGTAGCTGCTGGATGAGAAGAGTTGATGATTGGGTCTGGCAAGATAGCTCAGCAGTCTAAAGCACCTGCTCAGGCAAGCTCAGGCAGTGCAGGGGGCTGTGGTTCAATCCCCGGGACCCCATGCCATGCCAGCCCCACCCTCAGGGTGGGCTAAGCCAGCCCCCCAACAAAAAAAGAAGAGTTGATGAGTACACAGCCTGCTAATCGCAAAGAGCCATTTATCTCAAAAATTAAAAGATACAAAGGTAATGCTGGCAGGGCCACCTCTTGTCCACTCACTGTCCTCATATTCTGACTTTGAACCCTGGTTCCTTCTAAGGATCTGAGAAAAACCACTCAAGTGCATCTCTTGCTGAGTAGGGCTCGCAGTGGCAGGTGGGGAGGGTGTGGAAAGCCGTGGCTGGGCCTGGGAGGCAGCTCACCAATCACGTCCGGCCACGGGGAGCAAGTCACACTCTGAGGCCCGCTGGCCGCCCCCACTCAAGCTGGGCAGCTGTCTGCCCGAGCCAGAGAGCGTGATGGACTCGGAGCCAGGGGGAGCCCCACATCAATCATTCTTTTTCTTTTCCTCAACATCAACCTCATCCCTTAAGAATGCAGCCTTTGTATCGGGGTTGCCAGGTGGACCATTTTACATAGACAGCGCCAGGTTTATCTGTCTTGATGGCAGAGTGGTAGTCCACTGTGTATACACATCACATTTTCTTTACCCTTTCATCTCCTGATGGTCATACCGGCTGATTGTGGTGCTCTAAACCCCATGTTAAGTGACACCTCAGGCCCTTTAAGTGTGCGGCACAGGAATACGGTGTCTCTAATTCTTTGGGGAAGAGGTCTGGTAGGAGAATAGCTGGGTCAGATAAATCAGACACCCCAGATGAAATATCGCGTGCTTTCTCGTATAAGAGAGATCATACATAGGGAGATAGATCTTTCCTAAAAGGAAGGGGATCAAAAGAAAAAGAAGGAGGAAGAGGGTGGATGAGGGATGCAAAGGGGACTGAACTGTGTCGTGTGAATGTTCTAACTCCACACAAGCAATGTAAATACTGTGCAGTGCAAATATACTTAAAAAAAAAAAAAAAAAAAAAAAAGGTCCTGAGTTCCATCCCTGGTACCACAAAAAACAATTCAGACTTTGGCTCCAAGCCACACAGGTCCATCACACCTGTTCAGTGGTTCAGGTTTACCCGTGGGCCTGTTTCCTTCTGTGGAAAGTGGCATGGTGTGGGGCACACAGCTAGTGCTCAGTGAAGCGTTTACTGTGCCTGAGTTTGAAGGGTGAGCTTGCTCCCTGGTGCCCTCGTCCAGCAAGACAGAGTTTAAGAGCTGAGGGTCTCCTCTCAACTCTGTGAGGTGAAGGCCCTGGGCAGCAGCCCGTGGAGCTTGATATTCTGCCAGGTGGTGGCTTCTTCAGAGAGAAAAGACAAACTGGCAGTAGGTCTTACCTGGGACATAATCTTTTTTTTTTTTTTTTGGTGGAACCGGGGATTGAACTCAGGCCCTTGCGCTTCCCAGGGCAGCACTTGTTCCACTGAGCCACCTCCCTGGCTCCGTGGGACATAATCTTGACTGGTCGGGCCCTGCCCCAGGGTAGCACTGAGTGCTGTACACATCACTTCTTAAACCCCACCAACCTTTCTTGGTCCGCAGGACCCAGGCACCACTCCCTTCCTCTCTGAACTCAGCTTTCTCACACAGGTTGTAGTAGCAGTACAAATCTTTTTCTTTTCTTCTTCTTTTTTTTTTGTTTGTATGTATTTAGTACACGGTCTCACTACATTGCTCGGACTCATAGTGATCAGGGGATTGAACCCTGGTGCCTGTGCTTGCCTAAGCAGGTGCTTAGTCCTCTGAGCTATCTCGCCGGCCCTAGAAGTACAAATCTTAAAAAGTGGAGGTGAGGGGACAAAGTGGCAAAACCCAGAAACTAGGGCAACGCTTATTTAGCACATACTGCATAGCGGCCCAGGGACTTGCAGGTAGGAGGCGACAGGCCAGGGGAAGGTCTGGGTGTGCCTGCCAGCCCCTCCCTGCCACCACCTCCAGGCTCCAGAGGGCCCACAGACTCTTTCCCACCAGCCCTGGTCCTAAGGGTGCAGCCCGATTACACATACTGTACTGCAAAGGGCACTGGAGCGGGAGCAAGGAATCTAGGCATGAACCCAGCTGTGCACTCCCAGGGCCTGCCCAGGGGAAGACGGACAAGCAGCAACTTCTGTCCGCCTGTGCTGATCTTCTTTGCCCCTGTCCAGGTAGCAGGCCTGTCTAGGCAAGTCCCCAGAGTGCGATGCCCAGCTCCTGGCACCCCTGGGGCAGAAGCCTCTCCTGGCACGGGGCTGGTTCTTCTGTTCCCTTCTCCCTTCTGCTGGCCCCTCCTGGGCCGGGTTCCTACCTCCTGCAGTATTCTGCTGCTTCTGTCTCCCAGAAAGCCCTGCTCCTCACTGAGCATCAATGTCTGTGCCCCACTGGCTATTTTCCCAGTACTACCTAAGTCATGGTTCCAGCCACGGTGCCCAGGCATGAAAACAGGCCACGCCAGGGCAGTCCAGGTGGTGTAGGGCTGAGATACTCTCTCTTTGCGTGTCTGGGGAGACAGCACCCTTGGGGCTGGTAAAGCTGCCCTCCAACTGTTAGAACCCTCCCTAGGAGAGGCCTGAAGAGGTGAGGAAGTAGACCCACTGGGTGCAAATCCTGGCTCTGCCAAGGACTCAGGCTGTAACTCTGGGCCAGTCACTTAATCCCCTTGTGTGGCTCAGTTTACTCATGTGTGAAATGGATTATTAGTAAACTGCTAGAAAGATGAGAAGACTTCACAAGGGAGCCTTTAGGACAGGAAGGAACGGGAACAAAGGGAGATAGACTGGGCTCTTACTTTGGGAGTTTTTGTTTCTGTTTTTGCTACTTTAGCCTGCCTCCAGGACAGGTCCAGGACAGCTTCTGGAGCTGGGAATTGAACTGCGGTCCTAGGCAGGCACCTGCCTGCATTTACCCAAGCGGTGCTTTAAACAACCAAGCTATCCAGCAAAGCCCTGGGTTCTTACACTGGGACTGGCCCCAAGCAAAACTTGCAAAGCAGCCTCTACTAGCCAAATCTGGGCCACAGATATGTAAGTAGTTTTAAATGCCTATATTGTGGAGGTTTTAGGCAAAAACCACTATTTCCAACCCTCCTTAAGAAGCAAAACCCAAAGAAGACTGGTTGATCCTGGGCCCAGATTTTCATGTGGCAACAGCCAACCACAGCTGAAGGAAAGTCACCCCGGGGACAGGGAGCGAGCCTCTCGGACACCACAGCCCCGCCTTCTTGCCTCCTCCTCACTGCAGTCCAGGACCAGCACTGTTTTTCATCATGCTGGTGCTGTTCCATGTCACGCACAGAGAAAAGGGACCTATTTCTCACAGCCTTGTCTCTGTCACAAGTGAGAAAATGAGTTACGTGAAATTTCAGAATGGGCCGAATTAATCTGTGGTGACAGATGTCAGCACAGCGGTTGCCCCTGAGGACCGGACATACTGGAAAGGAGCAGGAGAGGGGACAGGAATGTTCTGGAAATGTCCTCTGTCTTGATTCCACTGTGGTCACGTGGGCATCTGCATTTGTCAAAACTCATCCAACCATTCCCTTCCAGCCTCTCTAGTTTGCTCTCTGTAGGTTGCACTGCCACAAGGAAAGAAAAAAACAAGTGAGAAGGGAAGGGTGGGCTAGGAGGTTCTCAGGTTTCGAGGAAAACAGGTTGACTCCGTTGAGTGTGAAGAACATGCGGTGAGTTTAATAAGCTGACAACTGCGACAAAGACAGAACTCACGCTGCCCTTGGGGGACAGCCACTCCCCTGCCTGCCACCAGTCCACACTGGAGTTTAAAACCTGCCATTTAAGGCCACAAGTGGCTCACGGACTGGCAAAGCACAGCACAGACCCACAAGCCGTGAACTGCCTGTGGCTGTTTCAATGCCTCAGTACAGGATGAAGTGAAAAACGCAGCTCTTGCCATGTGCTGGCCACACGTGGTTACCAGCAGCGCACAGACTAAGATCATCCCTGAAAGTTCCATGGGACATAGCTGTGTCCACAGTCTCCAGAGCTGGGCCTCTGTGTGGTCTGATTAAAGCTGGGTCCCTGGGCAGGGCAGCCACCAGGACAGGGCCTGGCACTGAGCCGGTGCCCACAAAGTACGGGTTGAGTGAGGGGATGAGGGTAGAGGAGCACACAGTTAAGACCTGGGCTTGAAGGCCATCGGCGAGGCCTCAGCTAATTTGTCCTCTGAGCCTGGGTGCCCCCCTGCCTCCATACAGGGGATGGCATGATGGCCTCCCTTCCCTCTCAGGACTGGAACCCACAGCGATGTTTGCAGGTGCCCAGAGCACCAGGGGTCAAGAAAAGGCCAGAGGAGAGCTGAAGTGCGAGCAGATCATGGACAGAGGGCAGAGATGGACAGAGGGCTGGCAGGGGCCTGAGAGCAGCTACTGAAAATGCCAGGGGTGGTAAAGATAGACCAGGCTTCACTCAAGGCTGCGGGCTTGGGAAGGAGAGCTGCTGAGCACAGGGAAAAATCTATGCTAGCCCCCATGCCTGGAGGCTGGAACCGGAGCTGGGAAACAGCGTCAGATACCCACAAGCAGCACTGGGTCATGGTGGTGGCTCAGGAACAGATGGGCCTGTGGCCCACGGTCAAGACTCGGCTTTCTCTTCCTAAGAGTCATCCTTTTCCACATCCAGCTCATCAGAGCCTCTTAGAAGCCACCGAAGTCAGCAAATGCCTATTCATTCATTCATCCATTCATTCGTTCATTCATTTATTCATTCACCATTTATGCACCTACTGTGTGCTGGGAGAGAAACTCCTGGTCAGGAATACACCATTGGACAAGAAAATTTCTTCCTTTCAGGAGCAGGAGTTGTAATAGGAAAGAGAGACATAAGCAAGGTCACTAAAAAAAAAAAAAAAAAAAAAACCCAAGGTTGTTAATAATAGTTGTATATAACATTTACTAATGCTTACTGTGTGCCAAATATCATGCACTAAGTGCTTTCCTTCCTTCTTTCTTTTTTTTTCTCCTTCCTTCCTTCCTTTTTTTTTTTTTTTTGATACAGCCCCTCTCTACGCAGCTTGGACTTGTGATCCTCCTATCTCTGACTCCCCAGCGCTGGAATTACAGGCGTCCGCCACCGGCCAGCAACAGCGTGTGCAGGGTTTCAGGACTGGCACAGCATGCAGTGCCGGGGATCAAACTTGGAACCTCGTGCTTGCCAGGCAGGCACTTATGCCACTGAGCTGTCTCACTAGCCCCTCCTTTTTGGATAGCATCTTGCTATGCAGCCCAAGTTGGCCTCAATCTTGCGACCCTTCTGCCTCAGCCTCCTGAGTGCTGGGATTATAAAGCAGGATCACTATGCCAGCAGTAGTTAAGTTCTTAGTCCTTCTAAGAAGAAGAAGAATATGCATAATTTTATTATTTTTTTTTATGAGCAGAATAGATTTATTGGGGAAAGAAAGCTCCTGTCCGAGAGAGGGACAGGAGGGGGGACCTGAGTGGGTGGTCCCCCATGCATTATTATTATTTTTTTTTGTCTTTTTGAGACAGGGTCTCACTATGCAGCTCAGGCTGGCCGTAAGCTCACTTTGTAGCTCCGGCTGGTCTTGAACTCACAATAATCCTGTTGCCTCAGCCTCCCGAGTGCTGGGATTACAGGCCTGAGCCACCATGCCCGGCTCATGCATTATTTTTTTTATCTGCTTTGTAGATGAGGCACTGAGGCAAAGATGTTTCCCTTAGCAGGGCTAAGATAAGACTTGAGGTCTGAACCAGGCACCTGAACCCGAGTCCCTGACCCTCACAGGATACGGTTAGCTTCACTGCTGAGAGGGGGTAAAGTTATGAAGACAGGACCTCACAGGGTGGGGTGTCACGACGGACTTAGGGAAGGGCTCTGGGAGTCGGCGCCATGTCAAGTGAGAAGAGCACGACCAGGTGTCAATTAGAAGGGCCCTCAGACCCCTAGCAAGAGCAAAGCCCTGGAGGTAGGTGCAAGAGTGGTGTTTAAGGAACAGAACAAAAGGGCAGGGTGGTTGGCTGCAGTGACCCTGTCTGGCCTTCTGGGCCCCACACCATTCTATGGCTCAGCTAACCGGGGCCCTGAGAGAGTAGCGCCCGCACGCCAGCTGAACCGGGCACAACCAGGATGAGAATTCAGGCCTCCGGACTCCCAACCCAGGGCTCCCTCACAGCCCCACCCCCACCTGGCCACAAAGGCTCAAGACTGACACCGCGCCAGCTCTCGGGCTCAAGGAGAACAGGCCAGCTTAGGGGTCCCTAGGTCCTGCACCAGACCCTGCCCCTCCTTCTGGGTCCGAGCCCCATGACCCCAGGGGCCTGGCAGCACACTGCCCTGCATCTGCTCCTGTTCCTGCCAGCCTCTCCAAGGGTGCAGTCGGGATCACCCAGCGGTAAACACGTAGGGAGACCGTGAAGTCAGCCATGTTCAGCTGGGTGACACTGAGAGGGTCCGTCACCTCTTGGTGCTTCAGCTTTCTCTCTCCATGAGGAGGGCAGCAGTGAGTTCCTTGTCAGGAGGTTCGAATGAAACCTTATAGCTAAAGTAGTTCACATTAGGGTCACCTGTCTCCACTGGCCCTAGAGTCCCTCGTAGGCCTGAGGAATAGCAAAGGCTGGAAAGTAGAAACCCTGTCTTGCCAGCCCCTGGGTTGTGGCTGCTTGGATGCTGTTTCTGGGTGGGGGGCTCCGAATGGGAAACGGGCCTTTGTAGCACTCCTTCCAGGAGGAAATCCCTTCCCTGGAACCGGGTCTAAGAGGATGGGGGTTTGGGAGCAGGCATGGATTAGGAAGCCTGAGGAATCAGGAACATGATTGCAGAATCCCTTCAGATCAGGGACAAGGCCACAGAGGCAGCGACTGTGAGGCCATCCAGACTCCCAGGCACAGGGCCTGGCAGAATGGCGGTGTGACCCTGGGAAAGCCACTTGCCCTGACTGAGCTTCAACATCTTCATGAAAACAGGACCCTGTGGGCATGGTGATGTATGCCTATCATCCCAGCACTCAGGAGGCTGAGGCAGGAGGATCGCTGTGAGTTTGAGGCCAGTGTGGGTTATATAGTGATTTCAAGGCCAGGTGGCACTACACAGCAAGATCCTGTCTCAAAAAACCAAAGGGAAAAAAAGAGAAGAAAGGAAACAGGGCTCATCCTCCAAACCTTTGTGAGTGAGAGGTCAAAGGCCCAACTGGGTGGGAGTTGAGGGGCACGCAGAAAGCCCCCAGGTTCCATCCAGGAATGCCACAGCTGTGGGCCTCTCTCCCCTTCCTGCCTGCTTGGGGCTTCCCTGGCTGGCCGGCTGGCCGGCAGCAGCTGAACACGCCTCAGGACCTGGGCTACCAGCCAGAACTTCTTAAAGTCACCGGCCTCCTGCCGAGAGCTTAGTGGGACCCAGCCAGAGCCCTTCACTTACTGATTCGGGGATTATCACAGCTTGCAGAATGGCAGGGTGCCGGGCCTGGCAGGAACTGGCGCTAGCTCTCGCTGGCATGGGGCCGGGACAGCACCCACACCCCCTGGGAGACTCCACAGAGCCCTGTGTCTCTCCCTTCTTCATCACCCAGTCTGCAGGATTCTGAGGCCATACCTGGGGCATGGGCATTGATGGCAGTGTTGTCCCCACTGGTGCATGAGACAGAAAGTCCTTTGGCTAGAGGTAGGGAACGCTCGAAACCCTGAACCCAGGCAGCTTGATTTCAGTCTTCTTAACTCTTGTCATTTACCAGAGGTTAAGTGAGTTCCGGAGGCTTTCCACGATTCTTGTTTTCTCACTTGTGAAGTGGTGAAATAATGGTATCTACCCAGCTGGGTTGCTGGAAGGATATTACCAGTTCTTCATAAAGTGCCTGGCACAGTGCCTGGTATGAAGTGGGCGCTCTGCTGGTTGGCTGAATGAGCAGGTGAGTGAAGGGGTGGGTCACGTGCCTGTGCTCTGCCCCATGGGACAAGGGCCCTTCAGAATCGGCCCAGACACCACCGTCCGACACTCCCTCCTGTAGGTCTCAATCATATTCTTCCCAGCAGCTAACTCCCTTCATTAGGCACCATCTAGCCACTGCTTTTTGTCCCACCAACATTTAGTTAGAAGCCACCTCCTCTGGGAAGCCTCCTTATTCAGGAAGAAAGGACAGAAACTCAGGTCCAACTGATTTGGTAACAAAGCAAACATCTTGGCTTCCATTACCAGAAAGGGTTGTGAGGGTGGGGGAATCAGGCCTCAGGCAGGAGAGTACAGGAGTTCAGAGATGCTGGGCTTCACCCTGTGGTAGCCTGAAGCCCTAGAGAAAACAGACTTCTCCTGGGCTGAATTATAAAGGCCCAGGGCAGATCTCTCACCAGCCAGACCTGGGCAAGCACCCTCGCTGGTGACATAGCAAAGGTGGCGCTGGATACTATGACTAGTAACCAACTAATACCTGCTTGGAGGAAGAGCAGCTCCCCAGGGAAGTGCTCCATAGGAAGCAGGGAAGAGGGGGAGGCAAGAGTGAGAAGTGCCCTGCAGGTCCCCTTCCTCTGGGTTGCCCACACCCTGACCTTCAGCAGACCCTCCAGAGCTGCCGGTGATGGCTCAGTCCCTTGGGCACACAGGGCTGTCTCGGCAGCTGGCCTAGGGAGTCCTTAAGGTCCCAGACCTTGGTCACCTTGGTTCCCCAGCATCAGTATGATGACTTTGTTAGTCTGTGCTCTTTCAGTGCCCAAAACCACACTGACCAGGAGACTGTCACCAAGCCTTTGGGAAATAGGAAATAGCTCCTACTCGACCAGTGCCCCACGGAAAGAACTGACCTGCCTTCAAAGCCCACTCCTTAAGACACACATATGATCCAGGCCACAGGGTTGTGCCAACGAGACAAGTGGAGGGAGGCAGAGTGCCTGGCGCACAGGAGGGACGGGGAAGGGACTGTCTCCGAGGCGAGAGGCAGGCTGGCCACACCAGCCAGGCCTCCCCAGCGCATGCAGGAATGTTCTGTGCCAGCCCACTCACAAACCCAGCGGATGCAGCACAGGCTCCAGCCCCAGCACAGGCTTCCGGGGAAGGAAAAGGCAGCCCCAGCTGCCACCACACTCTTCTCCCATACTGTCACGCATGTCACCAAGAGGAAGGACTGTGTAGCAGGTGGGAGGGTAGTGCCCACAGGACTCCAGGGCCCATGTTCAAACCCCAGCTCTGCTTCTTCCTGTCTGACTTGGGCAAGTGACTCGACCTCCCTGGGCCCCAGTCCCTTCGTCAGTAAAAGATAATCTCATCAGTTCTAAAGCTATCGAGGAGACTGAAAATGGTGCATGAGCGCTGCTTATTTGATTCTGTCACATATCTGTAGGGTTAGCACTGTCACTGCCCCTCATTTCGTAGACATTAAGTGTACAACTCACGGAGGGAGGGACTTACTCTGATGGACAGGTCTGTGTGACTTCACCCTGCTGTGTCACTCTGTCCCTTCTTCCTATTATTCCTTTTCTATGCTGAAACCCCGTCTTGGCATCAAGTGCCTGTCTGCACATGCCTCAGTGCTAAAGCCTCCTGGGAAACCCAGTCTCCACATCCAGGCCCAGCCAGCCAGAGTGCTCCTCAGCCAATCCAGACACTACAGAGCTGCCTGCCGTTGCCGTGGTGACCAGGAATGTCTGCCTAAGGAAACCCACCCCCTCAGGTCAGCACCATCCCCCACGTGTGTCAGACTTGCCTGGGGAGGACGGAGGGCACCCAGGAGGAAATGCTGGGGGTGCGGGCGACTCCCGCTGACGGTGGAGGAATGAGGACCATCCTGGCCTGAGAGGACACAGGGGCCCAGCTGCAGTCTTGGCACTGAACAGACCCGGGGGTTGGGCACCAGCCTCAGATTCCAAGGGAACAAATTGTTCCCCCACTACTGGAACAGAAAGAGCAGAGACTCTGGAGCAACGAACGAGACTTTGCCTTGACGCCCTGTAATTTACAGCTGTGTGAACACGGCACGCTGCTGCACCTCTCTGAGCATACTTCAGCCTGGGAGGCATGAGGACGATCGATACCCCAGGAAAGGGCATGCGGGGAATCCAGGTAACTCGGAGGGGTGCGCTAATGTGGTAGCACAGGAATGGCCCTGCTCAGGGGCATCTGGGACGAGCCTGGCGTTCAACCGGAGTGACGGGCTATGGATGCAGTGGCACTGACAGCTATGTTTCTGCTGCCGATAGCAATGACACAAACAACAGTGGCGGCAGCATAACCACTTCTGCAGCGATGGTTTCACTTGGGCCCTTTACATGTGTTTTTCGAATTTAACCAACTCAGCACCCATACATAAGGGGGGGAGGTAGAAGAAGCCCAGAGAGGTTAAATATCCAACCCAGAGTCACAGAGTTGGAGGGAGGATGAGATGGAATCTGAATCCAGGTCTCCCAGTTCTCAGGCACCAGGGGATCCTGCAGAACGGAGTGGGGGAGCTTGGCTGGGCCAGGTGGCCATCCCTGCCTGGGCCACTCACACAGCGACATTCCTAAACCCCCTCCTGGGCCCCCCAGATCCTGGCTCTAGCCATCCAGCAGGCTCCTCCTTCCGCTCTGGGCCTTGCTTGGCTCTGCTCAGCCCAGCTCAGGAACCAATTTGCAATTGCACAATTAACAATTAGGAACAAATTTTCTTCTCTTCCATGGGAGGGATCAGTCCAAGTCCTGGTGACAGGGACACAGCAGGGTTCACGCCAGAGTCCAGGAGGCCTGTCCCCTGCCAGAATGGGAGGCCCCTCTCCTGACTCAACACAGGCCAGAAATCAAGAGTCAGGAAGCCCCTGGCCTCCTTATCCACCGCCTGTCTCCCCTCTGGGAAGATTCCCCAAATGCCCGGCCCACAAATTTCATTCCGTCCTCTGGCTCTGACCCCACCCCCAGAGAACAGGATGCTTCCATATAATGCCTGGCTGAGCCAGCATCACAGGACCTCTGTCCAGTCCCAACAGCTGGTGTTTGTGTGTGCATGTGAGTGTGAGCGCCCTGCCCAGGACTGTCTTTATCCCACCCAGTACCAAGTCTGGTACAGAATACACAGAAGTTGTTTGACTCCTGGTCTCTCCCTGGCTTGGAGACCTCTGATTCGCCCTTCTGAATCTAGATCAACTGCCATTTTGTCTATAAAATCCCTCATCTGTATATAAATTCGGTTTGATCCTTGATACCGCAGGCTGTGCTCACCCCGCACACAGCAGTGAGGAGCCGGCCACCAAGACCTGACATAGTGGTGTACACCTGTAATCCCAGCGACGGAGAGGCTGAAAACAGGACAATTACTACGAGTACGAGCTGCTGTGTAGTGAGACCTTGTACCAAATACATAGAAAAAAAAAAAAGAATAGGGTACACTGTTTCCCTGCCCTAAAATTAATAACTGCTATTCAAGTACAGTACGATAGTTACTTTTTTTTTTTTTTGTCTTTTTGAGACAGGGTCTCACTATGCAGTTCAGTCTGGCCTTAAGCTCACTTTGTAGCTCAGGCTGGTCTCGAACTCACAACAATCCTCCTGCCTCAGCCTCCCGAGTGCTGGGATTACAGGCATGCGCCACCATGCCTGGCTGATAGTTACATTTATTAACTTTAAATCTACCAATAATGTTCAAGAGATTCTGAATCTACACTCAATAAACAGAGGTGCTAAGGCTCGGAGAGGCTGAAAGATTTAGCAAAATTCACAAAGCTGGTAAGAAGCAGGTTTGCCATCCAAACCCAGACCTTCGGAGAAGCAGCTTCCCCAGAAGAGGGAGGCAGGGAGGCAGGGAGTCAGAGGTGCTCAGCCGTCCTCAGAACGTTTTATTCTGGAAGCTGGACAGCTTGTCTACCAGTGAGTTGAGTTTCTCCAGAGCTTGATGCCTCCTACAAGTGTGGAATATTTTGCTGCAAACTAAGAAAGTCTGTCTTCTTTGAAGGAAGACAGACTTGGACGTCAGCCAGCCTGTTTTACATGGTGTGTCCCTGTTTCCAACCAGACTCTTCTGAGGCTAACAAGGTCTGCTGCGAGAAGACTGGCCCTTCCAGTGCTGTTTTTGTTGCCGAAGGCTGAGGGCTCTCCCAAGCTGAGCACACAGAGGGGAAGGGCCAGCCCGCAGGCCTCTGATGAAGGTAGAAAGGGTCCTCTCGTCATGAGGCCAGGCCAGTCTGCAGAGATTCTGAGCTGGGGTCGCACTGCGGACTATGTGATCTCTGTCCCTCCATGAGCAGATCTGGGCTGGCTGGATGCCCTCACAACCCCCACCTGCTTCTCAGATCTCCGTGGCTGACCCTCTGGGACCACTCCAAGCCAGCGACCTCCCTTGGTGAGCTGGGCAGGAAAGGCCACTTTCGTCCCTGCCCCATTCACTGCTGGGGACCCCAAAAATACTCTGGCAACTTCTGCAGGTCCCTGGCTCTAGGACTGTGGTAGACAACGTGAGGCCCAGGTGTTGGGCTGCTGGCTCAGGTGTGACCCTGATGTTCTCCGACTTCACCCAAGGCCACCCCCCACCAGCATGCAGAGGCAGTGTCTACTCCTCAGGGTGCTCCCCTAGGCATCAAGCCTGCTATTGCTATACTCAAGGTTTCTCCCTGATCTACCACAACCCAGGTGGCAGCTCTGTTAGACACAGATGAACACCGATAAGAGGCAGTGGGGGAGCACAGGACAAGACCAGAGGCGGGTCCCTAAATCCAATGAGAGCTGCTAGGTGGCACATTCCTGAGTTCCCCACACCATGGTGCACAGCAGAGATGCAGCCCCCCAGGGTCGCCAATGGCAGTAGCTGGGAAGCTGGGTTTCAGGTCGTCATACATCTGGGAGAATCCACTGACTTCATCCCTGCCTGTCCTGGGCCTTGCCCAGACCATCAGCAGGCCACCCTGGCCCACAGTCCGCCCCTGCCCTTCCTCATGAGTCTTTAGGGAAAAACTGTTCTCCTCTCTGAGTTTCGGTTTCTCCATCTGTATAATACTTGGGATGATACTTAAGGCTTTGGTAATTTCACCCCTTCTCCAACCCAGGCAACCACAGTCAGGAGAACCCTCCTCTCTGAGAGAGAAAGAGACAAAACTGATGGATCTGGGTCAGGCTGGCCCTCCAAGGAGGTTAGATAGGTCTGACTGTCACCCCAGCCCCCTACCCCATGATGCTCAACAGAGGACAGCAGGAAAAGCCCACAGCAAGAACCAGAGCCAGCAGGTGGGTGCGTGGGGAAGGGAAAGGTGGGGAGGGAGCAGAGGGGGAGGGGCAGAGCAGGTGGCTGGGACAAGTAGCACCCGCACGTACAAAGGAATACTGTCTGAGCTGTGCTTCCGCAAAACTCACTCCCCACCGTGGTTTGAGGGTACCCCCCAAAGATTTCATGTTAGAAACTTAATCCCAAGATCTTAAGTATAGATGAGTCTTTTGCAAGTAATTAGGATTGGATGAAGTCGTGAGGGAGGGAGATCCTAGCATGGCATTCATGTCTTTATAAGACGGGGAAGTGAGACCCCTGAGCCATGCTATGAGGCTTCAAGCATTCTCTAAACAGCTACGATCCTGGACACCTCCACCTCCAGAACATGAGCCATAAATTCCATTCTTTATAAAGTACCTGATGTCAGATATTTTGTTATAGCAACAGAAAACAGACCAAAGATACATCCTCCCAGGAAACTGTATTTTATGGGCTTTCAATGCACTTGGGCAATAAAATTCCTACGGGTCTGTTTCTTCATCAGCTAAATAGAAATAATAAACCAGCTTCCATAGAGCTGTTGTAGGGAGAAGTGGTGAGGTCCTGTCGGCAAATGGCCTGGCGCATGCCAGGTGCCCAGGAGGTGCTGGCTCTGTGCCACCTTCTTCCTTCTCCCAGGGTCCTCCCATCACCCAAGCTGGGTGCTGGAAGGCTCAGGCTGCTGGTCTCTGGCTTGTCTCAGTCCCCGCTGGGCTGACAAGCAGCCCGGATGTTTACACTGGCTGGTCAGAGCCTCCTGCCTGCCTGGAACAGGATGAATAAATACACGCGGTCACACAGCTCCTGCGTCCAGCTGACCATGCACCGATCATTTCCCAGGCTGCCTCACCCTGAGGTGCTCTATCCTACCCAGATCTTTGGGTTGCACAAACCCGCCCCTCCTCCGCCCCCACCCCCCTACAGCTTACCTGCAAGATCCATGCGATACCAGTCTGGTTCGTGAGCACCCCTAGAGGTGTGCGGGCCAGGACAGGCCTGGCTGCTTGCTTGGAGGCCCAGTGCCCTCACTTATAAAGTGCGGGTGCTTCAAGGCTGGACCCAGGGAGGACCGTGGCCAGGGAAGTGCACGATATGCTAAAGACGCACTGTGACAGCTCATGGAAGATGCTGGAGAAATAAGCTTGAAATATTTTTCTTCCTGTTTTATGAGTAAAAGTTTGGCCCAGAAGTCAGTGGGCACTGAGAACACATTCTAAAAGCAAATAGAAAATTCTTAGCTAGACTTTGCCAAGTACTTTCGGTGGGCTAGCCCATCAACTCCTTGAAGCAATGCCAGGAGACAGGGTACATCATGGTCCCCATCTTCATAGGTAGGGCACTGAGGCTCAGAGAGGTGAAGTCACTTCTGTGGGGTCACACAGCCCCAACAAGCAAAGGATGCATGTGCCTATTCCAGAGGGCAAGCTCCTTCAGGGGTCCCATGTCTCGTACTTTCTCTTCCTTCTCCTGGTTCCCTGAGGGTCCCGCCCTCTTTTAGGCCACGTGGACACTGGGAGCTACCCAGATTCTGGGTCTCGGCCACTTGGCCCCTGCCCAAGGTTTGGGTCTGGAGGACCCTGCCAGTTTGGAGCACATGGAAGAAGCTGCCTACTTGGCATCCACCCTGACAAGCCCTGCCAGTCATTTTCCACGGTGATCCTTATGATCCCTCTGGGCTGTGGGTGTTATTGTTCATTTTGCAGAGCAGGGAACAGAAACTCCAAGAGGCAAAATCACTCCCCCAAGTCCTATAGCCAGCGAGGGGCAGACCTGGAGACTCCAACACATCACTCTTGCCTGGAAGCCACAGTCTCGGTGTTGCCCAGGCCAAGCCTGGGTCTCTCCTGAGAGAGATAAGACACAATAGAAACAGCCCTTACACAACAGAAAGCCATGATAAGGCCTGCAGGGAAGGCCAGATAAGAGCTGCAGATAGACGCAAAGAGGGGCTGGGCTTCCCTGGGCAAGCTCTGTATGACTGCCCCACAGGCAGGAGGGGCAGCATGGCCGGTGGGTACCACCTTCCTTTCTGGAAATGGGCTGCCACCCCATGTCCCAGAGCACAGGAACCATTCTCCTTTTAGAGAGGGGAAACTGAGGCTCAGGGAGGAAAGGCACTTCTCCAAGGTCCGACACACTGTTCCCAAGCAGCAGATCAGCCTGAGACCCAGGGCCTGACAGAGCAGACTGTCCTTGGCCACCCCTAGCTGGGCTGCCTCCTGCCTCCTCCCCCCATTGATGACACATGACTCACGTGGGCAGCTTTAGATTCCCGAACCTTAGAGATAAGCAAATAGAGGCTCAGACAGCGGTCATGAGACAGCTTCCCTTTGAGATGGCCAGGAGATAGGGTACATATGGGTGACACTACAGTAGCCCACATGGACCCTGGGACCGAAGTGTATCCTCTTGTTAACCTCATGGGCAGACCCATGCCGCCCACCTGTGGCTTCCTATCGGACACTTCCCGCCCCACTCAGGGCACTTAGGGGATGGAAGGAGTTGTGGTCCAGGAAGCTGAGGCATCCTGGCTGCATGGTTGCCATAGATACTCCCAAGGATGCTCTGGGCTGTGATCTTTCTTCCCAGATGGCAGAGACAAAGCTCACATAGGATGACAAGTCAGGGCTGTAGTGCAGCTCTCTGCCCATGAATCCCACCCTGTGGCCCCAGAACCGGTGGGACACTAGGGAAGTGGTGTCATTTTGTCTTAGCTGTCAGAAGTTGGGATACAGACTTGGTCAGGGGAGAAGGGAAGAAAAATGAAGAGACAGAGAATCGGGAAAATGGACAGAGTACAGTCCCAGAAGGGAGCAGGGCTGAGCAGGGCTCAGTTAGTAAACACCTCCTGAGGGTGGGCAGCTTGCTCTCCACACATCTGGTCATGTGATCTTCTAACCTGCCGTGCCTCCCAAAACCTCTAGGACAGAGACAGAGGACAGAAACTGAGGCTGGAGCCCAGGTGATGGGCCAGTCCAAGGGCAAAAGTTAGGAGTGAAGGGCAGGAAAAGAGGTGCTGGGAGGGGCTCAGCCTCCCTGGCATATTTTTGGTTGTCAAGTGACTAAAGGGTACTAAAATTTATTTCACCTACAGTTGGCCACTGCCTGCAAGGGGGGGGGGGTCAGTTCTGCAAAAGAAAAACAACAAAAATGCCAATGGCACCTGCCTATGAAGAAATGTGGCCCACGGCCCCGGACCGTCCCAGCGTCCTCAATCTCCAAGCCCAGGGAGAAGAAGGACACCATCCAGCCCCTTGGCCCCTCACCTGGCTGCTGGTAGCTGAAGCAAGGTGGGGCCCTGAGCTCCACAGAGGCTGCCATTCAGGGGGAGCAGGCTGCGTGCTGCTCAGAGGGAAGAGCTGAGCAGACCGGGCTGCTGGACTCCTGCGCTGTCAGAACAGGCCTTCTGGTTTGCATGGTGGCACGTACCTAGCACCCCAGCAACTGCAGAGGCTGAGGCAGGAGGCTCACAAGTTTCAGGGCCGACCTGAGCAAGGTAGTTAAGACCCTGTCTCGAAAGACGGGATGATACTGAGGCCTAGCACGCAGGAGGCTCTGGGTTTGGCCCCCAGTGACACCCCCCCCACACACACAGAAACACAGACAGACACACACACACATGCACGCACAGAGGACACGTTCAACCCAGTGCAGGGTGAGCCAGGTCGTCATAGGACTTGGAATGGAGCCTGTCAGGATCCTAGTGATTTTCTAATTAGAGCACAGGGTGGGGGAGGGCTGGGCTTGGAGATGGCAGAGGCCAGTGGTGGGCAGCAGGAAAAAGGCCAAGTGCCCGAGATGAGAAGAAGAGAGAAAGGGCCTCAAGCCAGCAGATTGAGCGTGCAGCGCCAGCCAGGGGCTGGGGCTTGCTTGTGACCCTGGGCAGCTTGCGTGTCAGAGGGGGGGACGAAGGAAAACCATCCTTTCCCAGCATCTAACCAGGCACAGCATGGGGTAAAGAGCTTTGTGGTCTTCATTTCATTTTGCCAAGGTGAAGGCCCCTGTCCTCACTTTATAATTCAAAGGTCAGGCAGAGTAGGTGACTTGTCCAAGGTCACATAGCCATGCCAACAACCGTGACCTGTAAGACAGACGAAGCCCGCCTGGCAGTAGGGGGGTGGGCACAGAGGTGGCTTTCATTAGGAAGGGCAGCATTGGGGACAAGAGTGGCAAATGCAAACCAGGAAAGAGGAAGAAGCTGTGACCTTGGGGACAACTTCAACATGCAGCTGGAAGAGAAGGGGTCCACACACAGGACGCAGGACATTGTACATGGAGAGCAGGACAAGTCTGAGACACTGTCACAGGCCACAGGGAGCTACAGAGACACGACAACCACACAACATGGGGTGCCCTGGAAAGGGCTCTGGAGCACAAAAGGGATTTGAGTGTCAAACCAGATGAAATCCAGTAAGTATCAGCGTCAGCGTCTTAGTTTTTGACAAATGAAATGTAGAAGCGGAAGAGGTCGCCTGGCAGGAGAAGCTGTGTGAGGGGCCAGACCAGTGGTAACAGGTCGACCGCACACGTGCTGCAGTGGGCACGCAGGGCCCCTGCCAGTCAGCCCACGAGCCCGAATCCTGGTTAACAGTTGTTGTTCTGCCTAAATTAAAGTCTCGGAGCCGGGCGTGGTGGCGCAGGCCTGTAATCCCAGCACTCGGGAGGCTGAGGCAGGAGGATTGTTGAGTTCGAGACCAACCTGAGCTACAAAGTGAGCTTAAGGCCAGCCTGAACTGCATAGTGAGACCCTGTCTCAAAAAGACAAAAAAAAAAAAAAAAAAAAAAAAATAAAGTCTCGGTATTCAGGTTTAGCTACAGGGCTGGCACTTTGCGGATAAATAAGTAGGTCATGGGTTGCAGTGTGGGGATCCAGTCTCTAAAAGCTTCACCCCCACTGGGCTAGAGGAACTAACGTCTGCAGGTTTTCTGCAAAGCTGAAATGATTCCAGAGTGAAAGGCCCCGCTGCCCCTGACCAGGACTGGAGATGGAGCCCAGAACCTTTGGCTTGACAGGGAAGTGTTGTTCTGCTGAGCCAGACCAGCCCTGAAGGCCTGTTTTGTAGGTTTCTTGGACTGACTGCCCAGAGGGAAGGAGAGAAGGGGGGAGGGGAGAGAGAAAGAGAGAATGTGGGGCTGTGGCCCAGGCTCAGGGGACCTTGTGCGTGGAGCTGCACATGGGAGAGCCCAGGGTCTGTGAAATCCCTGGCTGGGCCTTTGGAGCGAGGCAGGGCCTGGAACCCGGGGCTGGGGTGCTTCCTACACAGCAAGGCTCCTCACCCTTTTCCAAAGCACCCTGAGGGCACAACTTGTACCTGGCAGGTTTGAGCCTTGCTAAACAGTCATCTTTTTTTCTTTCCCCCTTGATTTTCTTTTCCCCGTTCTTTCCTTTTAGTTCTGAGGACTGAACCAAGGGCCTTTGCCTGAGCTACATCGCAAGCCTGTTTTTTATTTTGAGACCCGATCTAAATCACTACTACATTTCTCAGAGTGGGCTCGAACTTGTGACCCTCCTGCATCGGTCTCCCAGAGTGCTTCAATTACAGGTATGGGCCGTCACTCTCTGCTCACTTTTCTTTACCCTAAAAATTTGTAACAGTTCAGCATTCTATTCCCAATCGTACTGGTTTGGCTTTGCCATGAAAGTGTCCCACTCTTATTCCCTAGGGCAGTCTTGCATCCAGGAATAAAAAAAAAAAAAAAAAAAAAAAACAACCAACTATGAAATTCAAGCGTAAAACCTCAAGAGTGGATAAGCTGACTTTGAGAGGCTGGGAGGAGAAAGTCCTGAGCTCCGACCAGAAAAACACAGCTGGAGAGGAAGTGGGAAGGGACCAGAACACACTTGGCCACCAGCTGATGACACTCATTCACTCCCTCCTTCGCCCTTTCCGCTTATTCTTTTGAAGCCCGCAACAACTGTTCTGGGTGAGTACAGCAGGGACAAAACAGCCGCGACCCTTGCCTTCAGGGAACTAATACATTAGGACCTGGGATAAGTAAGATAAATCAGGCCAACATGAAGCATGTTCACTGGTGTAAGTGGTAAAGAGAACAATTAAGTACGTGAGGGCAACAGAAAGCGGGAGGAGGGGACAAATGTGAATAGGTGGCCAGAGAAGGTGACATTCCAGTAGACCCAAAGGAAAGGAGGCTGCCGCTTTACAGCTGCTTCCTTGCTTTACAGATGTTTTGTGTGTTTTCCACAACTGTAGGGGGGAATTGTTTTTCCTCTTATGGCTGAGAAAAGGGAGTCCTGAAAGGTCAAATCATTTATTCCAAGTCACCCAGAAAATGACAAGGACATGGTGGGAGGATACAGATGGCCCAGGTTCCCTGGCTCTCCTTGGGAAGCAGGTAGGAGTGTCCTGGACCCCCACCTCAAGGGCTGATTTGATCCATTGCACCATGAGGGCCCCGGATGGGGAGAGGAGGGGAGGAAGCAGGTCTGAGGACATCAACAGCGGGCTGAGAGAGACCTGCTATCACCTTGCAGGTCTGTGCAGGGTGGCTCTGATGACTGTCTGAGCCAGGGGTTTGCAGCCCAGGTCTGGCTCCCCCCCTCCCTCTCTCTTAGAATCCCCTTGTTGGTGGCTCAAATGCTCCTCAGAGCTCAGACAGCACAAGGAAGGGACCAAGATGGGGCTGTTCCAACCCTGGCCTTTCCCTCCTTCCCTCAGAGCTGCAGAAATGACTCACTTTCCCCAGAGGGCTTGGGAGCGGCTGAGTCAGGCTGGAGGAACTGCAGTTTGCCAAATCTACCTCCCTGCTCCGGTTGAGAGGGCTCTGTGCCCCAGGACACAGGGGACAAAGGGAGCCGCAGACACAAGCACACAAGCACTGGGAAAGGTGCCCGCCTCTCCTTACCCAAGGGCAGTGTGGGTGCTGTTCAAACAGAGCCTGATGGAGAGAAGACATTCCCCAGGACTTTCCTGAATGAGCTTTAGGGCTGACTCACGTCCCAGCCACTTGGGGACAGCATGAAAATTCACAGATCACCAAAGAAGGAAAATCCAGTCTGTGAAGCGATCTCCCGGTGGCCTGATCAGAGCAAGGCTTACATATAATTTGTTCCCCGAGGAAACAGGTTATGCAACAGATGTGCATCGTCACTTCAGAGTGTGATTCTGTGACCGAATCCTATTTCTTCAGTAGCCAACATGACATATACATATGTCACCTTCAGGTCCCTGTGGACACAGAAGGCTGTAGGTCACCTTCGGACCCTTCCTTAGCTCCACCCTGCAAGGGGCTCATCCCCCCACTTCCCTTGAGATGCCCAGGCAGGAGACAGACAGGGTTGCTGTCTCCCCCAACACACACACCAGGAGAAGAGAAGCAAACAACTGAAAGGTACAAGTGCCCCAGGGCAGAACAGTGCCACCTTCTCATCCAGCTCAGAGCTGGCTTCTGGCTGGCACGCCCCCTCCACCCCCCATGGCTACCACCTGCTCCCCTCCCAGTGAGCTATGTGTAAAACACTCTCAACTGCTGAATGCTGCTCCGGGGCCTGCAGTGAACACGCTCTGGAGTCGGAGAACTCTGGCTCCATCGGCCTCTCGGCCTCTGGAGGCCGCTGGTCACCACCCTCGCTCCATCACACCTCTGCTTACTCATCTGTTAAGTGAAGACATACAACTGCAGCCCCAGCTAGTGAGGAGGCTGAGGCAGAAGGCTCGCTTGAGACCAGGAGTTCCAGGCTTGCCTGGGCAATGTGGCAAGACCCCGCCTCAGGAAAGGAGGAGACAACAGGCCCCACCGCTTAGGGCTGACTTGCGTGGGAAATCACGCAATGCATGTGTTGCGGAGCACAAGGCCCAGGTCCAAGTCATTGCTCAGTAAACTGTGTTCTAGTCTTCTGCTCTGCTGGCCGTTCCCCCAACACAATGATTTCTACACCTGAGCTCCCAACTGAGGAAGGTACTTTTTGGGACTTGCCCTGAACAGGCCTCAGGCTGGGCCTTGGGTTACAGGGGATGGGGACTGAGAGGGGGCTCAGCTGGAGCCGTCACTGACCTTCCTGTCCTTGCAGCCTCGTCCTTCCTCCGCCTGTGTCCTGCACCTTCAGTGGTGGCTTCCCAGCTGTGGTGCTGCTGCTCCCTGAGCAAAATCACTCATGGGACAGCTGGGAGACTCCGGAGGCCACAGGGGCAGCAGGAGCAAGAGCTTGGCTTCAGTGCCTACCTGTCAGGCCACTTAAGCACCATGGAGGCATACAGGCCCCCGGGGTGACAGAGGAGGTGGTGAGCTGGGGTGTGCAGTCTCAGAGCAAACAGGGGCCTCAGTCCCTAGAGAAGGACCAGGTCCCACTGTGCTCTAAGAGCAGTTCCTATGGAGAAGCACCCAGAGGCAGGGGACTCTACACTGCTGAGAAGAAAGGGAAGCTCGAATCCCACAATGATCCCTTGCCTTGGGAGATGGGGCTCAGACAGAGGTGAGCACCTGCCAGGGGTGGGGGGGTCAGGGGTGTCATGGCTGCCCTGGATACCAGGAGGGTGAGGGCTCCTTTGAAGCTAGATAGTATTTTTGTTCACTTGTTTGTTTTTGTTTTTGTCGTTTTTGAGACAGGGTCTCACTATGCAATTCAGGCTGGCCTAAAGTTCACTTTGTAGCTCAGGCGGGTCTCGAACTCACAACAATCCTCCTGCCTCAGCCTCCGGAGCGCTGGGATTACAGGCCTGGGCCACCACGCCCAGCTGCTAGTTTTTTTTAAATCTGAACCTCTCAGAGGTGTAACTGGCTAGAGAGGGTTAATAGGATGAAAGTGGAAATCTTCAAGCCAGGAGTTGTAGAGCATGCCTGGGCCAGCACTCTGGTAGGCTGAGGCAGGAGGATCACCAAATTCAAGTCCAGCCTGGGCAATAAAGTGCTTTGGTGAGAAGCTGTCACAGAACAAATAAAAAAGGGCTGGGAATGTAGTTTAGTGAGGCTCTGAGTTTTACTCCCTGGCACTGAAAAAAAGAAAGAAGAAAGAATAAGAAATCATCAAAGGGGAGTAGGCTGTCTCCAGAGATTTGGCTGAGGGAGTATCTCTTGACTTCTGAGGAGACCTTACTGGTCAGGGAGGCCAGGCCAGGAACATCTCAGGGCCTTAGGAGGCCCCTGATCTCTCTCTCTGGGGTCACAGAGGTCATATGGAAGGAATTTGGAGGTCAGAGTACGGCTCCTCCCCCCGCTAGCTGCTTCAAAGACAGCGGTCTGTCCTCACAATCTCCAACCTCCAGGCCGCTCTGGGCCCTTGAAGCTGTGGTGCGGGGGTGGGGGTGGGGGCTGCAGGGGAGCAGCGGGAAGAGGAGCTCTGCAGGGCTATGCTGCACCGCTCTGGGCGAGAGGTCTGGGCTCAGCATCTGGGTTACACCAGCTGCTCACCAACCTCTGGGCTCGGGGCTCCCATTTGTCAAAGCAACGGGCTGTCCTCTCCCCTGGGCCAATCACTATGTGCTCTCCGCGTCCTCTGCGCGGCTGCGCCCACCAACTCGGTTCCTGCCCCTCCCCCAAGCTCTCATCCACTCCGCAGTGCTGAGAGTAGGAGGCAGGCGGGGTCCTGTCAGCACCCTGCTTTCTCTCACACCTTTTACCCTGCAGCTATATATTTTCAATACATTTTTGCCTTTTCTTCCTTTGGAAGCTATAAATGGAGTGTTTTAGCACAGAAGAAAATAAAGCCTTTGGTATAAAGCAATACACACACACTTGTGGCTCCCCAGTGCTGAAGTCCAAATCTCTCAGCTGGTCTGTAGGCGGTAGAGTGGGGCCTGGGTCCTACACTTTTAGCACTGACTCTACAATTCTGATTCGGGCCAGTATCAGGATATTGCCATGCATTGTCCTAAACTACAGCGGTGGTTGGCAGAGCTACAGTCTGTCCCTCCAAGAACCTCCGGATGCCAGTGTGCAAAAGAGGTGCCAGGGGTATCGGGAAGAACACAAGCCTCAGCAGCCAAAGGATCTGGGTTCTAATCCCAGCTTTGACACTGCTGCTGTTAGGCTTTGGGCAAGTTACCCAACCCCTCTGAGCTCCAGTCTCCTCATCCAATGGATCTGCAGATCAGATTCACATTTTAGGCTCACAGGTTACAAGCATCTTCATTAAGACTGGTAGAAAAGTAGAAATAAAAGACTGTTTTGTTGGGAGAAATAAAAAAAAGACTGGTACAAATCTCTTTTGGTGTAATCCCAGCACTTGGGAGGCAGAGGCAGGGGGAGCATGGTGAGTTCGAGACCAGCCTGGGATACAAAGTGAATTGAAGTCCAGCCAAAACTACATAGCAAGAACCTGTCTCAGAGAGGAAGGGAGGGAGGGAGAGAGGGAGGGAAGGAGAGAGAGAGATTTCAGGACTACCTGCCTCTCCTTTTGCCTCAGTTTTCTCCACCAGGTGTGCTCTAATGGCTAAAATGCCCAGGGCAGTGTTGCCCCCCCCCAGCAGATGAATAATAAATCAGGGCTCCTAAAGTATGCTTCGAGGCCTGCTCTCGCCAGAACATGGGAGAGCTGCCAGAGACGCAGGCCCTGGACCCTACTCCAAACTCTTTCCAGGTGAGAATCCCTGGAAAGCTAGCAAAGAACCCTGTGTGCGAAGCGAGGCTCCACATGGCTCTGAGGCACCGACAATACTTGGGGTTCTTGAAAAAAACATAACCCAGGCCTTGGAGCTAGACAGACTGAGGTGAAAATTTCAGTCCCACTACATACTTGCCTTGCTATGTGACCCTGGTCAGGCGGCTCACCCCTTGAAGCCTCATACTTAAAATGCCAATGAACAACCTGAGCTGCCGTGTTGTTGGAATGACCTGATTCAAGCTGCCCCAACAGGAGAAGAAGACCCTTGCCTGGGAGTGAATCCATGTGCCCACAGGACACCAAAAGCCCTGGTCATTTGGACAGAGGCCTTCCTTGCAAGGTTGGTCAACCACCTTTGCAGACAGGGCTGGCAGCAGAGTTTGTGAGGGAAGAAGCCGGCCGTTTGATCCAGGCTTTGCGCTGAGTGACTGAAACCTGGACAGTCACATCCCCGAAGGGCAGACTCCGAGGCAAGGCTGCAGATGTATGTGAGACCACAGACCCTGGAGACAGATCGTTCAGGGTCAGTTCTGGCTCTGCAACTACTGGTTCTACCTGGCTGGAAAACTCCTACTCACTCTTTTTTTTTTTTTTTTTTTTTGGCAGAACTGGGGATTGAACTCAGGGCCTTACGCTTGCCAGGGAAGCACTTGTTCCACTGAGCCATCTCCCCAGCCCTACTCACTCTTTAAGATCCCACTCAAACACTGCCTCCCTGGGCCAGGCTAGCTGCCCACACCTGTCTCTACATTCACAAAATACTGTCCAGCAGCTTTCTTGCTGACCTGCCCATCTCTCCCACAGACCTGGGGTCTCTTGGTGCTGGGAATATTGGTTCAGTTGGAATTTCATCTTTTGCTGCTTTCTAAGTCCCTTTCTCCCCACTAAAAATTTCCTGTTTTATAAAACTGGGCGTGGTGGCACACATCTGTAATCCCAGCACTCTGGAGGTTGATACAGGAAGATCACTGGGAGCTCAAGATCAGCCTGGAGGCTACAAAAGTGAGCACAAGGCTGGCCTGAACTGCACATCGAGACCTATCTAAAAAAAATCCTATTCTAACCCCTGGCACAGACTGTTTATTTTGTAGGGTTTGTGGTTTCACCCCGCTGAAAGGCCCACATCTGCTTGTCTTTGCACTGACACTGAAAGGCAGCTCCAGAAAGACCTCGTGTCAACCTCTTCCCGTGGGAGGTGAACCGTGGCATCTGAGGCCAGGTACAATCAGGATTTCTGGGACAGGTCAGCCACAGAGCATCCATGTGGCACTGTGGTCCAGAACCTGGACTCTGTGGCCAAACTTCCTAGGTACAAATCTGTCTGTCAGCCCCGGTGCAGATTCCTAGAGAGCCCAAGTCCCTTCCTGATCTATCCTGGCCAAGCGTGGGAGTCAACAATGAACAACAAGCCCTCTGCCCAGCAGAACTCTGCTGGTGCTTTACAAGAATTATATCACCTTTTAAACAACCCTCTGAGTGGTAATACCCATTGTCCCCATTTTACTTATTCAGAAACATAGGTTAAGAATTAAGAAATCTGCCAGGTGTGGTGGCACATGCCTGTAATCCCAGCACTCCGGAGGCTGAGGCAGGAGGATTGTTGTGAGTTCGAGACCAGCCTGAACTACAAAGTGAGCTTAAGGCCAGCCTGAACTGCATAGTGAGACCCTGTCTCAAAAAGACAAAAAAAAAGAATTAAGAAATCTGAAGTGGTTCCCTAGCAAGCGCAAGGGTCTGAGTTCAATCCCCGGTTCTGCCAAAAACAAACAAACAGAATTAAGAAATCTGGCTGAGGCCACACACAGAATGACAGAGCTGAGTTCAAACCAAGGCTGGCTGGGCTGGGGCTTGAATTCTTTCTTGGGCTGTCAGTATGGGGAGAAGAGAAAGCACGGCAGACTTCAGCCCAGGGCTGGGGGTCCATGGGAAAGTTATAACAGTCTGGGATGGGAGGGGCTTCAGAAATGGGTGATACAGGTGTAGGGAGATGACCTAGAAGGTTTCTGAGACCAGCTTCAGAAAGCAGAATAGGCCCAGAGATCTGGGGACATCTGCCAACGACTGTCACTAGTGCCACCTACTTCCTTGTGCTGGTGCCTGCTGTGACTGCTCAGAGCATGTCTTCCCACGAAACACCTGCAACTGCCAAGGGCAGGAGATTTAATCTCCACTTCACAGACAAAAGTTCAGGGATCAGGGAGAGCTCACCTGCCACAAGGTCCCTTACCACAGATATGCAGTGGATCCAGGGTTGAAGCTCAAGTGAGTCCCACGGTCCCTGCTCTGAGCCACCCTGTTAGAACAGGGCCTGGTGGCGACAGGAGGGGTCCAATGCAGGAGGCAGAGAGCCACTCAGCCTCCACCCCGGGATGGCATTCACTGCTCATATGTCCCTTGATTGGGGCCAAGGTCCAGTATTCCTCCAAGCTCTCCGTGCATGTGCACGTGTGCACGTGTGTTATGTCCACATGTTGGAGAGTAGTAATTAAGGGTCTGGGTGAAGGATCTCCAACTCTAAAGAGGAAACGAATGAAGAAGTTGCAGTGGGATGGGCCACCTCGTAGACCCCCTTCCTCCTGAGGGCCGCCTGCCGTCCTGCTTCCTTGTTCTTCATGAGGCTTACAAAATCACCATGGCAGTATCACACTCGTTAATTTACTAAGGACCTGCTACAGGCATCACCTCACAAGCTTCACCGCTTAACCTAAACCACCAAGCACACTTTGCAGTATTACAGGCAAGGGGGGTACCATCACCCCGTCTCACGGAGGAAAAAAGCAAGGCTCAGGGAAGGTCACTCACTGAAGGTCACCCCTCTAAGTGCCAGAGAAGAGACTAGAACCCACATGGATCTGACTGCCAAGCCCATATCCTAACCAAAGAAGTATTCAATTAGGAGTCCGGGTTCAGGATCCGAGTGCTATGTCTAACTTACTCTGTGGTCTCAGGCTGAATCTGTCCCTTTTTGTCTCACTTCCCTAGGAGGAAGTTGGGATAGATGACATCTAACTCCCAGTTTCACCTAACTCCCGGTTCCACTAAACCCCGTGAACTCTGATGCCCCTGCCCACACCTCTCAGAAGCCCAGCAGGACGCTGAGTAACCACAGTGGACATACACAGCATGGGAAGACGAAGCATGGCCTTCTGCCTGGAACAGCCTGGGACACCCAGGAACCACAAAGCCACAAGACTGCCTCAAGGCCGGCCGTGGGCCACAGCGGTCCAGAGCTCAGATGGGCTGGGCAGCCTCTGCAGCCCACTTCCTCCGCCCTCACTTCCCAGCAGCGGGCTGGGGAGGCAGGCTCAGGCCCTGTGCCCTCCGTCTCCCGGGTGGTCAGGGTGCTGGGAACGTGATCACGTGGAGAAAATCCCAAGGCTGAGTTTTAAGTGGACATCAGAAGCAAGTCTGGCTCTGAAGGCAACTTCCGCCCACCATGCGCTGCCGCCAGGAATGTCCCGAAGCCTCTGGGGTGGAGACCTGCCCACCTCTCTCCTGTCTTTGCATTAGGTAAGATCCCAGGTCCTGGAGAACCACAAGCGCCCCTGCCCTCTGGACAGGCGGACATTCCGAGGGCCTCTCCCCTCTCACTCGACCCTACCTCTCGCCTGCCCCCTACAGTCCGTCCTCCATACAGCAGCCAGGGCCTTCTCGTCACCCTTACAATGAAATGCCAGCTCCCCCCCAAACCCTCCATGGCCTGCTCCTTCACACCCACCTCTTCCTACTCCTTACTCTTTGCAGCCTCTGTCCAGCCACACGGACCTTCTTGCCAAGTTCCTCGTCCCAGTCTCAGGCCCTTTGCACCTGCTGTTCTTGCCACTGGAAACTCTTCTCTCCCACATTTTTTGCCTGGCTGCCTCCTCCCAACCTGCAGCTCAGTTTAGATGCCACCTAATGCCCTGGCCACCATTTATAGCAGTGATGGTGAACCTTAGAGAGCTTTCAATGATAGCAAGCAGCCCACCGTGGCCAGCATACGCCCCCACACCTAGGTAACCCCCTCCCCTTGCAGCCACGCCCCTGTCCTGTTGCATTGTCTTTCTTCTCTTGAAAGTCACCTTCCTAGTTGGTTGGTTTGCCTAACCCATCCCCAGCTTCCTGTCCTCGAATGGGCAAAGATCTGCTGCCCGTGCCACGAGCTGGGACCACACTGGCACTCACGACCCTGCAGGTGACAATGCTGTAGCTCAGTGAGGTGAGTGAACTGCCCTGAGTCACGGAGCCAGGGAGGGGCGGGACTGAGACCTGAGTTGGCCTGATGCCCAGGTTTTCTGTGCCCCTCTCCCGAGGGTGTGGCTGCCACAGCCAGGGGCTCCTCGGGAGGCCCTCGCCCAGGGAAGACTGGCTTACAGTGAGGATTTTAGGAGGGGTCCAGGGCTGGGGAGCTGGCCTACCTTCCCAGAGCTCCTTCTGCTGGGGCCTACGAGTGGGCCGGGCACAGTCCTCGAGATGCAGAGGTGCAGGTCAGTGAGAGCAAAACCAGAATGAGGGAGACCCCCAGAAACCAATGAGTGGGGAAAGCCTAAATCAACCCTTTGTGCAGAAGGGGAAACTGAGGACCACGGCTGGGAAGGGAGCAGCCTAAGGACACACAGCCAATCAGGGGCAGACCCCATTGCTTTCCCCTTCCCCACCCTGGTGAACATCAGATAAAAGAAAAGCCCAGGCTGGCCCAAGAGCAGTCCAGAAATGCAAGGCCTGAGGTTAAGCTGGGGCTGAAGGAGGCCCCTGAGACCAGGAACTTTGGATTCCCTCTTTCAAAAACATTCCCCAAGAGCCTACAGCTGAGGGGGTTAAAGAAGCTCTGCAGATGAGACATCACTTTGGGCAGCTCCTGTGAAGGTCAGAGGCACAAAGACCCTCTGAAACCAAGCATGTACCTGAGGGCCATGAGCACCTGTTTTGTAGACACACACAAGACCACTGCAGCAGCCACAGTTGTCGTGCAGGGAGGTTTATGTGTCTGCCTGCCCTATATGACACAGCTCAGACAAAAGGGGGCAGAGGTTGGGACAAGCAGTGACACAGATGACGTCAGAAATAACTGTGCTGGCCTAAGTTGGAAGGAACAAGGCACAAACGAGTGTGACAGTCACTGCAGACGAAGCTCAAAACCAGGCCAGCGAGACGCCAGAAAGCAGGCCAGCCACTGCCTGTTATGGAGGGGAGGGGAGCACGGGGGGGGGGGTATGAAAAGATCTCGTATTTGATCCGCATGGCATGCAGGTATGTCCGTTTGTAAAAGTCAAACTGAGATACCTGCACCTTGTTAAACAAAGTATATCTGGATCTGTAAAAGTATACCACCTCTGCCCTCAGGATGTCATCCTTGTCCGGGGCAGGCTAATGACAGCAGCTGGCCTTTACAGGGCCTCTGCATGTGCCAGCACTGAGCCAGGCTCTTTTTTTTTTTTTTTTTTTTTTTTTTTGTGGAACCAGCCATTGAATCAGGCCCTTGCACTTGCCAGGGAAGCGCTTATTCTGCTGAGCCATCTCCCTGGCCCCAATTGAGCCTTAAACAGAAGCTGATTGAACTTTTCCCACCACCATACCAAATTGACCTGAGAGCTCCCTCTCAGAGATGAGGGAGAGAGTTCACTTTGGACTGTCCAAAGTGACACAGCAAAATGGGATATGCCAGGCCTGAACTTGAGCCTGCTGGTCTCCATGACCCACAGCAGCTGCTCAGCAGTTCAGTCCCCTCCCTGCCCCCACCCACAGCCCCCTGTCCTTTCCGGGGCTGGGTGCAGCTCCTATGTGTACTGAAAGAGCTTCTTAGGAAATGCGTCCTTTCTGCCCCTTCCTCCCCCTCCGCCCTCCCTCTCCCCTCTCACGGTCACACATCTCTGAGGTCATTTCAGCCCTGGCCCTCGGCCCAAAGAGAAGCAACTCCGCAGACTGCACAGCTGGGGGTGGGAGGCCAGGTTGACCCAGGGCCTTTCTCAACTCCTGGGCTCTCCCAGCCTGGACGGTGACCCCAGAGTACCAGGAAGGCTGGAGGTTAGAGTCCCCACCCTTGGCCCCGGTTCCCAAGTGACACAATCCAGCGACTGGATTCAGAGAATCATAAAATGTTTCTTTAGAATAACAACACTGTCACCACCATTTCTCCTATTCTTATGATACTGTGCAAGGGTGTGGCTGACGGCCCTAAGTGTTATCTCATTAACTGTCACCCAGGAGCCTTCGAGACAGGTGCCATCAGACCCCATTCCGCAGACTCCTGCAGTGTCACAACGAGGAGGAGTTGGGCATTGCCGAATGGGTCTGTGCCGGCCATGCTTCTGTACAGATGGAAGACTGAGGCCCAGGAGGTCCAGGAGGGGACAGTGTCTCGGTCCGGGCCACATAAATGGTCAGCGGCGCCATCTGGGCTGGAAGCCAGGTCTCCACCATTGACCTTACTTCCAATGACCAGAGCAGTGCTTGCGGCGGGCCTGGTACACCTGGGCAGGCAGCTGGCCAGGCAGGCGGGAGGGAGGCGGTGCAGAGGTAAATATTGACCCGACTGTGTTTATACTGTAACCTGAGTCCTGGCTGCTGCCCCACCCCTCCCACAGCTCCAGGGCCAAGAAGGCAAAGGAGCTCTCGCGGAGGAGGACTCATCTCTAAGAGGCCTCCTGTGGGGGCCTGCACTGTGCCTGGCAGAGGGACTAGGGCACAGATGCGTGGGCGGCGCAGGCCTGGGTTCCAGCCGGAGCTCTGCCACTAACACGCAATGGCACATGAAGGGGAAGCAAAGCCTTCCTCACAGGCAAGGGCATCTCTCGCTGGCCAGCACCCAGCCCCCGCGAGCTCCGACAACCTCTGGCGGCCGCTGAGGACCCACCCCTGTCCCCAAGGGGCTTTCCCACTTTCTGCTGCACTGTGTGACAGCTGAGACCACAGCCAGAGTATGCAGGAACAAGACAGGTGGCTGCTGCCTTGGTTGGTCCCTGGGGACCCACAAGGCTCAGCGCTTACAGCTCGAAAACAGGGAAAAGCTGCAGCCCTAGTTGGAGGGAGGCTCGGACAGGCAGGAGTACGCTGGACGCTGACCCACCCTTGCCAAGCCCTGCAGGGTGGAGGAAGCCAGTCCTGGGCTTGTCATTGAGCCAGGACAGCATCCTAGCCACCTCCTGTCCTTAGGAGCCCAGGGACAGAGTGGAACCCCAGGCCCTAGACTCCCAGTGGCCCCTGGCAGTTGGTGCTCTTAGCCTTGGCGGCTCACTAAACTCCACCTCATAGACTCGTAACTCTTCAAGGACTAGAAGAATCCTCATTTTCATCTGTGAATACATGAATGGATCCAAAGCATCTCACCTGTGGCTTCCCTGGGAAGCATTCCAGCAAGTACAACCACCTCTGCCAGGAAGCCTTCCCTGATGCATAGCAGGGCCATAAAGGCTCTGGAGCTGCAGCCCCAGGCTGGCATGTGGCATCTACCTTGTTCCAAGGCTAGTTGGGAACTTGTCCTTTCTCCCCCAGTAGACAAGTTTATTTTTATTTATTTTTTTATTTATTTATTTATTTATTTATTGTCTTTTTGAGACAGGGTCTCACTGTGCAGTTCAGGCTGGCCTTAAGCTTACTTTGTAGCTCAGGCTGGTTTCGAACTCACAACAATCCTCCTGCCTCAGCCTCCCGAGTGCTAGGATTACAGGCCTGCGCCACCACGCCCGGCTTTATTTATTTATTTATTTATTTTTAAGGACTGGAGATTGAACCCAGGGCCTTCACACTGAGCTACATTCCCAGCCCTTAAAAAAAAAAAAAAAAAACACTTTTTATTTTGAGACAGGATTTTACTAAGTCACTAAGTTGTAGGGGGCAGAGGGACAGTGTGTGTTACCCAAACTACGGGAGGATCAAGGCCTGCCTGCCATTCTCTGCACAGTAGCCCGTGGGGCTGTCTCAGAATGCAGATCTGGGAACGTCACTGTTCTCTGTCTAAACTCCTGCGTGACACCCCACTGCTTGTAAGGTTAAGCCCCAAGCCCCTAACATGACCTGCCCGGAGAGCGCCTGCTCTGGACACCGCCTAACTGTCGCGCTCTGCATCTGCAGACGAGCTCAATCCCATCCCCACTGCCTGGTCCCCGCTCGTTCTTTGTTTATTTTGGTTTTATGAGACAGTGTCTCACCACATAGCCCAGGCTGACCTCAAGGCGCAGCGATCCTCCTCTGTGGTGCTGGGACTGCAGGCCTGCACCACCCGCACCACCTGCCCTGCACCTCTTTCTTTCTGTCCCTGTGACACTTAGAATGTCACGCCCTCAGCAGGCCTCTGCTGATCCCCAGGCCAGGTTCCTCCACGGCACTGGCCTGTCTCCTTAGCAACGGTAACGGGCATTTAACATTTCCTGCCTACATCGGCCTGTACATCAGACTGTGGAAGGGAGACCGACCGGTCTCGTCCACACTGACCACAGCCCAGGGCCTCGTGCTATGCCAGGCAGATTTGATGGGTGGATAAATGAACAAAGCCTGGACGACCACAGAGTTGAAGGTGTCAGGGTGCTTACCTAGCAAACCACAGGAGAAAACAACAGAGCAGAAGTGCAGAAAGTTGTGACCACTTTCCGATGGGTTCCCACTTAAGGTGTGGGTTCCACCAAGCTGGCATATCTAGGCTAAGGCCCCAAACATTCTGAGCTGCGTACCCTCTTGCTGGAAAACTCAAATCCTGTTCCTCCCCAGTCAGGCCCTGGTTGTTCTGGTTCTGCCTGAAAAAATGTATTTATTCCTTAGCAAAAGTCACCTACATTATTATTATTATTTTTTTTTTTTTTTTTTTTACCAAAAATGTTAGCCATCAAGGAAATGTGAGGGACCCAGTGACCAGTACAGCTGCTGGCTCCCCAGGGACTGGAACCTAGGGGCCCGTGTGCTTGAGCGTGGGGCTGGGGCATGCAGCTGGCTTCCTACCTTCAAACAACACAGTTTCTCTTGTTCTTAGTAGTTTCCTCAGTGTTTCTGTGCCTTGTGTCTTCATAATGATACCCTGAGTAGAAAAAAATCTGCCCAATTTGGGAGGCAAAGGGCCACAAAGAAAGGGATGGCAGACCCAAGGTTACCCAGCATGTTGACACGTAAGATTCAAATGTAGACCCTAATCTGGTAGCCTAAACTCAGTTCCTGGGTTGGAATGCGAAGGCCCATTCTCAAGTCACCCCAAGGAAAGAGTGGGACTGAATACTGGGCTAGGTCTCCTTTCCCCTCATCCGTCTGCCTAGCTGACCCCTCCCTCCCAACTGCCAGGACACTTATGCTTGCTCTGGTACTGGCTTGCTGTGTGACCCTGGCCGACTTCCTTTACCTCTCTGTGCCTGCTGCTGGGTGATTTGAGAACAGCTGGAGGCAGGAGATATAAAAAGCCTCATAGAATAAGTCCTCCCACACTGTGCTCCCGGCTGGGGGAGTTCCCTCAGAGGCTTCAGAGAATAGGGGTGAGTGCTGAGTCCCTGCCAAAGGGTTATATCCTCACTCAGGTGGGTGAGAACCTGGGGCACACTGGGGAGATTCTCCAGGTCCACAGCACGCAGGCCGTCTGGTTTGCAAAGGAGTTCCTTTAGGAGCCAGGGCTGGGGAACTTGGATTTGTTTAAAACCACAAAGCCAGAGAACCAGGGACTAAACACTTTGGCAGCTAACGATAGAGCACAGACCGCATTTAGAGGAAACCAGAATGACAAGGGTGAGGAAGCCTGCCTGACATCGGCCTCCACCCACACAGATGCTTCCACAACCTGCCTTTCCTCTCTGACGTCCAAAGTCCCCCTGGCCTGCTCCCTATGGTTCCTGGGCTCCCTCATTCCCACAGGTGAGGCCAGCCCCCTTCTAGCCTTTCAGAGTATTTCTTGCGCTCTTATACCTCCAGTCTCTGGGTCACACAGCCCCCCCTCCCCCACTGGACAGGATTTTTTTCAATTCAGATGCCACCTGCAAACTAACGCTTTTTCTCATCTCTCCAGCCAGAAGGGAGCCCTCACCACCACAGGGATAGGATGTCCCTGCTCTTCCTAAAGGCATGCTGCCTAGCCTGGAACCAGTGTGGACTTTATGGACAGATACATGTTCCCTTAGCAGTCTTTTTTTTTTTTTTTTTTTTTGCAGTGCTGAGGATCAAACTTGGGACCTTAAGCTTGCCAGGCAGGTGCTTAGGCCACTGAACTCTATTTCAAGCTCCTGCATGGTCTTGATGCCAGCTTTTTCTTCCCTTGCACAGGTTTGGCACACAGTAAATCCTGAATAAATGTTTGGTTGAATGACACATGAAATAGTCTATTTCAAGCTATTCCCTTAAATAATTTTTCTACCAGGCCAGTAAATGGATTAGAAGTTAGATAGAAATTTCCAACTTGAGCTCTGGATTGCAGAAGAAAAGAAATCTAGGCAGCGGTAAAGCAAAAATGCTCTCGGTGGGGTTACTCAGCCAAGCCCCATGCCCTTCCCCAAGAGATGAGGCGGATCCACTTTCACTGATGGGAAAGTGGAACTCAGGCCTGATGGTGCAGCCTGACCAAAGACTGCGGGGGAAGGCGAAGAGCTGGAACTGTGATACAAATCTGTTTGAGGCCGAAGTGTGGGGTCTTCCCAATGGCCTGGGAGCCTTACATCTAAGGCTCTGTGACATGTCACTAAAGCAAGGTGGGGACCTTATTTATGGTGGTTTTATTTCTGTTTAAAAGGCGTTTATTGATCATATACAAAATAAAGAAACCCTTATATATCACAAACATAAACTATATACAGCAATAAATACCTGGGGGCGGGGGTGGCCCAGAATGAGCACCGCCCCTCCTGGACAATAATTTAGCAATAAATACTGCGCAGGGCACAGGAGGGCAGGAAGGTGGCTGCCCGCCAAAGCCAGGCCCGTGACCACCCTCCACTGGTGTGGGGTCCCTGGCCTCACCCCTCACAGCCAGAGCCCACCACTCCTCATTCAGATCTTCAAGGATATCCCACCTCATCTCAGCAGAACCCAGAAATCCCTGGTTTAGTTTTATGGTGATTTTTTAAAAAGAAAAAAGGCCTCTTTCTGAGTAACTGGTCAGGTCAGAGGCAGAATGAGTGACAGAGCCACAGGGCTGGCCCATAGCTGACATACTCTTAAAAGATGAAACTTCTCCAGGGGAAGTCTTTTGTGTGGGGGGGGCTACTGGGAGTACACCCAGGGTGTTCACACTGAGCCACATCCCCCAGCACCCCCTGCCTCCCATTTTTTCAAGAGAAAGTTTTGCTAAGTCACCCAGGCTGGACTTGAACTTGCAATCTTCCTGCATTGGCTTCCCACAGTGCTAGGATTTCAGGCAAGTAACACACACACATACCCAAGCTTAGGGGGAGAGCCTTACCCAGGAGGTAAACTGAGTCCAAGATACCTTCTAGGCACTCTGGGTGTCTGATGAAGCCATAATTCTCCAGGGGTTCAAGAGGTGGCACATGAATGGGGGCTCCAGCTCTGTGTAGAGCTGGGGGCTGGTCTGGGGAGTCCCTGACAGCTCTTCAGCGCTACAGGTGATCCAATCTCCTCTTCCCCACAGTGGCCCCTCAAGCTTGGCAGCAGCATCAGAGAGAAGTGGAGGTGCCTGTCTCCCTGGGACAGGCAGCCACCAACAAGGGCACATAGTCTTTTCAGGGCACGAACCTGACTGGGAGAACCACAAGGGCCTCTCCATCCGCAAAGAGCCCGGAGAGAAGCAGGTGCATGAAGGAGAGGAAGTCATCAGGCCCTGGGGATGCGACTGACATAAGGCCTCTCTCATCCCCAGGGACAACTACCCTCCCGTCAGCCCAGCTGGTATCAAATAGATTTTCCTCCTGGGCCTCCAGAGGGGGGGCTCTCCAGCTCCCCTTCAGACCTTCAATGCCCATCCAGGTCAACACTCGGCCCCTCCTCTGAGGATTTATTACTGGGAGATGGGAGACCAAATCGCTGGAAATAGGGCCTCCAAGCATCCCCTGTTCTCTGACAACGCCCTCCTCGCCCATGCTGCAGCAGGATTATCAGCCCCAGGGTGTCCCAAACTAAAGCTCTGGGCACAGCCACCCACGTCGTCCCAAGACGAGCTGAGACAGACCTCCGCTTTACCCGACTTTTAGATCTGGATGGATCCGGATGTCCCGCAAAATCGCCGCCACCCGGCTGCCCACGGTCTCCACTTCAAGCCGGGTACAGGGACTTCCGGACACCCCAAATGAGACCGCACCAATTGTCCCCAAGACGACCCCCGTCCCGGCCCTTCACTCCCATCCCTGGGTCTGCCGCCCGGAATCAAGCTCCCTCGACGGAGCCGGCGCCGCGCTCGGGGCGATCGGAGTCCGGCCTCGAGCCCCGAACTCCAAGCTTCAGGCTGCAGCCGGCGCCCAGCCCCCCGCGAACCCGGCGGGTCCCAGGGCCATCCGCGGCCCAGCTGCGGGGCAGAGGCTGGATCAGCGCAGCTTGTGGGCTAGCGGCGGCACTCACCATAGTTCGGGGCTCCGCTTCGCTCCGGGCCCCTGCTCGCGGCTCCCGGACCGCCCAGCGCCGCACCGCTCCGCCTGCTGCAGCAGCCCCGCGGCGCGCTCGGGTCCTCGCCGGCAAGCGCGCGGCTCCTAGCCAGGCCCTGGAGGCGGGGCCCGCCGTGGGCCAATGGTGAGCCCCGGGGGCCGGTCCTCGGCGGAGCAGCCAATCAGCTGCAGAGGCCGGACGGCCCCCCCCCGCCCCCGCCCCAGCTCCTTAACCCTTGGCGCGCTTCCCCTACGGCCCCTGCTGCGTGGGGACCACCGAGACCGGTGACCTCCCCAACTCTTCTGGGTTTTGGGGTCAGAGTCCAGACCCCTCCGGAACCGGCTTTGCAGACAAGCAGAGCTGAGGAAAGGCTCCGCTGTGTACGGTGCGACCTTTGTCACCTGCCTGGCGCCTACACTGGAGTATGATCCAGGTCGCTGCAGCTGCGTGCGTGTGGTTGTGTGGTTGTGTGTCTGTGTGTCTGTGTAAAAGCGGAGGAGGGTGGAGAGGAGGAGACAGAAAAGAAGTGGGGGACGGATTCTGCATGCCTGTGTGTTTATGTGTGAAGGAAAGGCTGACTATATTTGGGGATTGCTCTGTGTGTGTGTGCGTGTGTGTGTGTGTGTGTGTGTGTGTGTGTGTGTTTTGCAAGCTTGAGAGAGGAGCAAGGGAGACGTGAAAGGGAAGCAGAGAGGACTGAGGCCTGCCCAGGCGTGTGCATTTGCAATTCAGCCGGCTGGCAGGCAACTGCTTCTATGTACGTTGTGTGGGTGCCAGTGGAGGAGAAATGAACAGAAAACTCGTGTGTCTGGTGTTTGCGTGATTTGCACTTCCAAGTGCCCGCGTGAAGGTGCGATAGAAACAGACACTGTGTCCCTGTTGTAAACAAGCGTCGAGGAAATCTAGGATCTTAAGGTGTCGTTTGCATGTGCATCTGTATGTGGGCATACACACGGAAGAGGAACATGGCCTTGATTTAGTTCAACTTTGTGGCCCAGATTGTGAGATACAATGATAAAAACTGAGTGTGGTGAAAGTATGTGATTGTGTGACTTTTGTGCTCATCTGTATTTGTACGAGCTGAGGAAAACAACCTGATATGCCGGCAGCATGACTCAATGTTCAAGAGGAAAAATGACATTCTGGAGGATTTGGAACTTGAGCTTTAGTTTCTCTCTGGTACTGCAAATTGAACCCAGGACCTTTACACTGACCTATACCCTGATCCTTTTATTAAGGTTTTTAAAATTATTGAGATAGCACCTTGTCAAACTGCTCAGTTAACCAGGGTAGGCTTAATTTGCAATCCTCCTGCCTCTGCTTCCCAGAGTGCTGGGATTATAGGCATGAACCACCGTGTCAAACTCAGGATTTAAGGTTTGAAGGAAGTTTAATGGCGACTGAGGCTAGGGAGAGACTGCCTAGCATTCACAGGGAAGCAGGGTTGAGTTAGCTGGAACCAAAGTGGACTAGAGAAAAGAGAGAACCCACCCCGAGAGGGAACCAGAGAAGCAGCTGGCTGCAGCCCCTGCGCAGCAGCTAGTCCAGAGAAACCCTGGCCAAGGGGGACAGGGATGCTGCAGGCCCAGGCCCAGGATGCAAGGGGTCCTGGGTATGGGAACCTGAAGTGCGGGGAGGGGCTCAGGGAAACAGCTTTCTTCGCTGCCCTGCAGCAGGCTGAATTCCTCACTGAGAAGGGAGGGAAGATCCCAAGTGTGTGGAATGCCTATGGGGAAGCATAGTGAAAGGGGCTGAGTTGCATTATATCCCAGAGGTGCCCAGACCTGAAGGCCTAGACCTACTCTCCACCCCTGGAGATCCATTGGCTGCCGCTGGCCTGGTTTCAGATTCATGTCTGTTCCTCAAATGACTTCCTGGGAGTCATAGCCTAACACCTGGACAGACATTGCCAGATCCAAAGAGACACAGCCCAGCTAGCTCTCTATGTGCCAGCTATGTGGTTGAGTAGGAGGGGGTTTCTTGCCTCTCTGAGCCCCAGTTTTCTCCTCTGGAAAAATGGGGCTCACAATTCCTGCCCACTTTGCTCTATTGATGTGAAGATTGAACACTGTAGACATTTCACTACCCGCACACCATATACAAGGTCCAAAAAGAAGCAAGCAAATCTGTGCTGTGGAAGGCAGGCTCCTGTTGCCTTTGGGGAGGGAGTGGCTAGGAGGGGTCCAGGCAGCCTCTGCATGCTAATGAGGCTGGTTTTTTTTTTTGTTTTGTTTTGTTTTTTTGTTTTGTTTTTTTTGTCTTTTTGAGACAGGGTCTCACTATGCAGTTCAGGCTGGCCTTAAGCTCACTTTGTAGCTCAGGCTGGTCTTGAACTCACAACAATCCTCCTGCCTCAGCCTCCCGAGTGCTGGGATTACAGGCATGCGCCACCATGCCCGGCTGAGGCTGTTTTGTGATTGAAGGGCCAGGATATGTGTTTCAGATGGAGAAAAATCACCAAGCAGTCTCTTCAGGCCAGGGGTGCTTCTCCTCTCTGTTACACTCCAACAATAAGCTCCAAAAAGAACAAAGAGGCCGGGGCTCAGGACCACATTTTATTCACCAGCACAGTGGACCTTCTGGAAAGCTCTATCACTGAGGTAGGAACCAGGCCCAGTCTTACTGTTGACGTCAATGGCAAGGATTGATCCTAGCTCTCAGCCCCGTCTCCATTCTAAAAGGGACACTTTGGGAGGGGCAAGGAGGATGGAGTGGGGAGGCGTGGCTTGACCCAGAGGAGCTCTGCCAACAGAATCCAGGGCCAGAGCCAAGGCCTCCCAACGCGATGGCCAAGGCAGTTTCATTCTGCCAGGCTCCTTGCTCCAGCTCCCCTGGGACCCTCGGAGGTCACAGCCACATGAATGATTTGTAGCAGAAGTGCTTGTTTCCCTTGCTAGCTCCCTAGAGATGGCATGGGGAGGTTGAGGGACACTTCATTCAGTGTGCAAACCTCTGGGCACAGCCACTGTCGTGTGAGCAGTGAAGCTCAAACAGGCAGAAAACCCAACTTGAACTGCCCAAGACCAAAAAGAAAGAACCCTCTTGTTTCTCCCCTCTGTACAGGGGAGAAACCAGCTTTGGGCCTCGCTCCATAAAAAGCTCAGCATATGCCATTAGATTTTTCTTTTTTTTTCTGTTTTGTTTTTGTCGGAACTGGGAATTGAACTCAGGCTCTTGCGTTTGCCAGGGAAGTGCTTATTCCATTGACCCATCTCTGCAGCCCCAACATTAGGTTTCATTGTTTTGGTTTTGGTACTGGGGATTGAGTTCAGGACCTTGTGCTTGCCAGGCAGGTGTGTAAGCCACTGAACTATCGCTCCAGCCCGTGCTAGGTTTTCTTTTCTTTCTTCTTCTTTTTTTTTTTTTTAGGACAGAATCTATGGTGTCTATAGGGCCTCACTACACAGACTGATCTCGTAGTGATCCTTCCTGTTTTTCAGCCTCCCAAGAGCAGGGGTCACTGGCAGGCACCGCCACACCCAGTCTCCATCCCCGTCTCAGCGCACGCTGGGGGCGGAGCCGGCCGTTGCTAGGTCTTAATATCCTATCTATCTCTCAACATTGCTTTCTTCTCTGCTGGCAGAATCAGGGCCAGAGCCAAGGCCTCCCAACGCGATGGCCAAGGCGGTTTCATTCTGCCAGGTTCCTTGCTCCAGCTCCCCTGGGACCCTCGGAGGTCACAGCCACATGAGTGATTTTTGGCAGGCCCTCTCCTCATGCTAACAGCATAGCTGCTGTCTCACATCCCGCTCTGGGCATCTTCAGCACAAATGGGCTCATTTGCCCTCCTGGTTTCACAATACTCCCAAGACGTAGTCTCCTCCTTGGCTCCCATCGAGCCGCGTGTCAATTCCTGAGCCAATCGCTGTTCCCCACGGTTCTGACTGGCCAGTGCTCCGGGAAGCGAGGCCCCGCAGAGGTGAAGTAGCGGGTCTTCTAGTTTAGATGTAGTTTTTAAGTCATCTTAGCCTCAGGACTTCCCAGGATATAAAGAAAAAGTCTGAGAACTTGTGCTGAGGGTTAGTGTTCACAGGCTTTCATTAGATGATGGCGTTATTCTGACTCTGCTTTGCTGTGTCAGCTTGTGCAGAACAGATGCTGGACAATGTCTACGCTCAGCGGGCCCCCAAAGAATCCTTCCTGGTTGGCTGATTTTTTTTGTTTTTTTTAAGACTAATACTGGTCCGGCATGGTGGCACACGGTTACAATCCCAGCAATCCCAGAGGCTGAGACAGGAGGACTTCCGTAAGGTACAAGACCAGCCTGAGCTACGTAGTGAAATCAAGGTCAACTGGACTATATAGTGAGACCCCCAGGGCCCTGAGGGTGGCAAGCAGACAGAGATTCTCAGATCAATGACGTTATTTTGTCTTTCTTTCTTTCCTTTCTTTCTTTTCTTTCTTTCTTTCTTTCTTTCTTTCTTTCTTTCTTTATGTATTTAGTGCAGGGTCTCACTACACAGATCTGATTTGTAGTGATCCTGTTTGATTTGTAGTGATCCTAGCCTCCCAGGAGCTAGGATTACAGGCGCACACCACTATGCTCCATCAGGGCCCGCATGACACACTGGGTCGAACCCCAGTCCTTGCATCAGGATAAGCAGGCGCTTTAGTCTGCTGAGCTATCTGGCTGGCCCTGGCGAGGCTATTTTCTGACTCAACCACATCTACCCTGAGATAGCTACAACCCCCTTTCCCTTGTCCTGGGGTCTCCTGTGAGGCTGGTTACCCGGGTATCCCACCTGAACCCCCTCCAGCTTCTTGGGCCACCAATTGCTCTGATTCAGTCTGGCAGTTGAGCTTGTGAGAGGGGTAGAGATTGAAGAAACCCAACAGGGGCTGCTATTTATCGAGCCTGTGCCAGACCCACCCTGGGCACTTAGCCTGACTTACACACAGGGGCTGTGGGATAGATTTACACTCTGCATTTCCCTTGTTTTTGCTGTCTCCTCCCTCTGCCTTAATTTCCTTAATTTTTTTGACTCTTCATTTTCAAATAGATTCCTGTTTTTTTCCTATTGCAAATGTAATGCATGCAGATTGTAAAATACACAATACAGAAATGGACATCTCCCTAACGTCATTCCCTGGACCTTGACCACAGCTGACTGCAGAGCAGCTCTGCAGTTCGTTGGCTCAGCAGATGAAAGATGGTTTTATGGGAGGAAACTCATCAGGAGGCTGCTTCCTCTTGGCTTCCCTGGGGAAGGAAGCGAGGCGGTGGCTCCCTCCACCTCAGCCTGCAGTCCCAGCTAATGGGTGGAGGTAGAGGAAACCAACCATAGGGTACAGAGACAGAGTGAGACTCGTATCAGAGGAGACAGGGTGGAGGCTGCTGGGAAGGAGGGCACAGGAAGCGAGGGAGACCCCGGAGTCACAGGAGGGAGGCATCGGGGAGCAGGACACAGACTGGGAGCTGCTGCCCGGCTTGAGACCCTGAGAAATCAAGGGAGACGGGCACAGAGACAGAATGAGACTCGTATCAGAGGAGAAAGGGTGGAGGCTGCTGGGAAGGAGGGCACAGGAAGCGAGGGAGACCCCAGAGTCACAGGAGGGAGGCATGGGGAGCAGGACACAGACTGGGAGCTGCTGCCCGGCTTGAGACCCTGAGAAATCAAGGGAGACGGGCCGGGGCAGGGAGAGAGAGAGAGAGATTAGGAGGGAACTGGGGGTGTTTTTATTGAGGTGATGGATGAAATACGCTTTAACATTCTCAAAAGAATGAGGTAAATATTTAAATTATTTTTGTTTTGGAGGATGAACTGCTGTTTCTAATACAACAGGAAACTGAGACCAGCCCAAGGTTAACTCAGCTTTTTTCCAGATTACATTTTGATAGATCAGAAAATAAATAAATAAGTGAAAAAGAGATTCTCCTCGGCATAATGACTGCTAGGATGTTTTATTTGCACATAGCATGCCAGGCCCTGGGCCAAGTGCTGTTTTGTAGTAATTTTTTTTGTTCTACAATCTCCCAGTGCAGGTGGGCACCACTATCACCCCATTCTACAAATGAGAAAACTGAGATCCAAAGAAGTACAGCAACACATCCCAAATCACACAGGCAACACACAGAGGAGCTGGGATGAGATGAATTTATGATTTGGATCTTTTGGTAAATGTAGCTGTATTTTGTTTCTTTTCCTGGCAGTAACCAAGATTGAACCTGGGGCTTTGCACATGCTAGGCAGGCATGTTGTCACAAAGCTACACCCCTGGCCTGAATGTAGTTTTCAATAATTGTTCATTTTTTGAATATTTATTTATTTATTTATTTTGCAGAACCAGGGATTGAACTCATGCCCTTGCGCTTGCCAGGGAAGCGCTTATTCCACTGAGCCATCTCTCCCCAGCCCAATAATTGTTTATTTTTTTGTAAGCTGCTTCTTTTCCTCTTTCTAAGCTGTCCAATATCAGGTAGGGGTCCGTGTAAACAAAAGCAGGCCACGCTGCTAGCTGCCTGCTGCCCCCTGGTGGACGGCCCCTGCTATTCTCTGTGATGAGAAACTGATGCCAAGTGGGGCGAGTGGGCGGTGGGCTCAGTCCCCAGTAGAGGGCAAAGGAGAGGGTCACTGTGCCAGGACTCATATGGAGGGAAAGACAAACCACTCACAAGCATGGCTAGAAAGAAAGAGTGACAAATGGCATAAGAGATTCAGTAAAAGCTAGCAGAGACTACAAGACAGAGCCAGCAAGGCCAGCTGGGAGTTTTGGCACATGTCTGTAATCCCAACGCTGAGGCAACAGGATGGCGAGTTCAAGGCCAGCCTAGACCATACAGTGATACGTGTCTCAAAAAAAAAAAAAAAAATCAAAACAAACAAAAGCAAACTGAAGACCCAAGATTTGGCCAAGGGGAGCAAGAGAAGAGGCAGGAGTAGTGAATGTGTAAAGACAGGGGAGATTAGTAGACGCAAATGCCTGTAAAGAGGTAAGTGGTTCAGATTCAGGGAAACCAGGCCCTTGTTCCACAGGTAGGAAGGCAGGAGGAGCAGCCGGCCCAAGAGTCCTTAGAGGATTTGTTCTTAAAAACACCCTCAACTCAGAAGTTTTACATTTGGAATTCCTCCTATGGAAATAATTAAAAGTATGCATAAAAATACAGCCACAAGGTTATCCACATGTAGAAGATCAAATCTGTACTCGTATCTCTCCTCATGCACTAAACTAAAATAAAAGTGAATAAAAAATCTAAACATTAAAACAGAAACACTAGCCGGGCGTGGTGGCGCATGCCTGTAATCCCAGCACTCGGGAGGCTGAGGCAGGAGGATTGTTGTGAGTTCGAGACCAGCCTGAGCTACAAAGTGAGCTTAAGGCCAGCCTGAACTGCATAGTGAGACCCTGTCTCAAAAAAGACAAAAAAAAAAATAAATAAATAAATAAAGCAGAAACACTGAGTCTGCTGGAAGACAAAAATAGGTAAAACTCTTGAAGGCAGGCATAGGCAAGGACTTTCAGAATAAAACTAGCTGCGCAAGAAATAACATCAAGAATCAGAAAATAGATTATGACTCTTAAAAGAGTTTCTACACAGCAAATGATACAATCAATGGAGTGAAGAGACCCCCTACAAAATGGGAAAAGTGTTGCCAGCTATACCTCTGACTCAGTACTAGTACCTAGGTTACATAAAGAGCTCAAATAATTTATACCCTCCTTAAAGTAAAAGATACAATAAAATGGATAACTGAAATAGATACTTCTTAGAAGAAGCACAAATGGCCAGCAAATACACAAAAACATGGTTGGCCTCTGTGGGCATTAGAGAAATGCAAATTAAAACGGCACTGAGATCCCGTCTTATTCCAGAAAGAATAGCTACCATCAAGAAATCAACTAAAAATGTTGGTGAGACTTTGGGGAGAAAGAAACCCTTCTCTGTTGTTGGTGGGAAGGTAAACTAGCATAGCAATGGAAGTGGGCATAGTGGCATACACTTATAATCCCAGCACTAGGGGGCCTGGAAGATGGCTCAGTGGAATAAGCGCTTCCCTGGCAAGCACAGAGGCCTGAGTTCAATCCCTGGTTCTGCCAAAAACAAACAAACAAAATAAATAAATAAGTAAATCCTAGCCCTTGGGAGACTGAGGTAGAAGGATATCTGTGAGTTTAAGGCCAGCCTGGGCAACACAGTGAGCCTCTGTCTCACAAAGCAAAAAGCAATACAAATGAACAAAAAAATAAATTAGTATAACCACTACAGAAATCAGTATGGAAATTCCACAAGAAACTAAAAATAGAAATTCCATTCAACCCAGCTATTCCCTTTCTAGATCTCTTCCTGAGAGAATTAAAAATATCATATTAGGATACATGCATTTGTACATGTGTAGAGCAACGTGACTCATACTAGCTAAATTCAAAGGAAAAACAAAATATGGATTACCACTTTGCTATAAAGAAGGATAACTTTGAGCCATTTGTAGGAGAATGGATATACTTTGAGAGCGAATCCTAAGTAATCAAATGCAAAGCTTAAATGTCACATGGGGGGGTGGGCCTAGGGAAATAGTTCAGCAGTTAAACACCTGCCTAGTGAGTGCAAGGACTTGGGTTTGATTTCCAGTGCCTGATGCCAAGCTGCCTACTGAAACTGGCATGGTGGCCCATGCCTGTAATCCCAGCACTGAGGAGGCTGAGACAGCAGAATCACGGAGTCCAAGCTGTGTAACGAGACCTTGTACCAACAAATAAATAAAAGATTAAAATAAAATATCACGTGATTTCTCTTCTGTAAGAAATCAAAGTGTAAGGGCTGGCCAAAAAACTCAGTGGATTAAACAGTCTGCTTGCAGGGCTTTGATCCCAGGGCCTGAAGTGCTGGGCCTGCCCCCAGGGCATGCTGAGACAGCGATTGAGACTGGGTGTGGTGATGTACGCCTGTAATCCCAGCTCTTGGGAGGCTACAAACAGGTGGATCACTAGGAGTCCGATCTAGTAGTGAGACCCTGAACACCCTGTAGACCCTTCCCTTAAAAAAAAAAAAAATCAAAGTATAAATAAATTAAACAGCAAAAGGAAAGACAGATTACAGGAAACAGGGAGCTAGATCTTTTGCAAATGGGACAGGACTAAGAGGTGGAGAATAAGGGAGAGTAAGGAAAAGGGACGTGGAAGAACTGAGACAGTTCTCCATGGTGAAAGCAATCATTGTGCGTTGCAAATATGCACTATTGTAAATAAAAATATTAAAAATATAATAGCAAAGATACTTCTTCATAGAGTTGTTACTTGTACCTGAGGGTTCTGTCACAGTTTGCAACAGCAAAATATTGCAGAGTATTTTAACATGGAGGGGGTAGGTAAAAAGCAGTCTCTTTGTTCTACAGAATTATTAATGTCAATATAAGCAAACAAAACAAGAAACCAGGGTGACACGGGCCAATGTGAACCTATGTCAGATAGCTCAGTGGACTAAGCAGCACCTGCGAAGCAAGCGTGGGGACTGGGGTTCGATTCCAAGCATCACACTCTGGGCCAGCCCTGCCACTAAGACCCAGCGTGGTAGCGCAGGCCTGTAACCTCAGCTCTGGGGAGGCTGAAAACAGGAGGATCACTGAGTCTGAGCTGCATAGTGAGACCTTGTACCAAATACATTAAAGCAAATATAAAAATCAGAAAAGAAAAAACGGGGCCGGGGTGATGGCTCAGTAGAACAAGCGCTTGCCTGGCAAGCGCAAGGGCTTGAGTTCAGTTCAGAAAGAAAAAAAAAAAAAAAAAACTAGCAAAGGAAGAAAAAAGTATCATTTGAAATTTAATGATCTCCACTACATGGATGAGAGAGATAATCCTCAAACTCCGGATAGACTGATCAAAAGTCTGGGGAGAGGAAAGAAAAGCATAAAGTATCCAATGAATCATGAATAATTCTTGAATGATGAGATTACTGACTCCAGGAACTGACTACTGTGCATCAAACCCAGGGCCATTGCACTAACCTAAGACATCTCCAGCTCTTTTTAAAAATTTGAGACAGGATCTCACTAAGTCACTAAACGGCCCTGGCTGGATTTGAACTTTTTTCGGGGAGGGGGGAGGTTTATTTGGCTCACAGTTTATAGAGGCGTCGGTCCATTGTGAGCTGTCTCCAAGCGGGGTGGCGTGGCAGACAGGCATCACAGAGGAAAAGCAGTCTATGGCAGGCAGGAGGTAGCAGAACAGCAAGGCCGGGCTTGAACTTCTGATCCTCCTGCTTGAGTTTCTCAGTGCACAACCACATCCGGTTTAATTTTAATATTTTTGCATAGAGATATTTTCTGATTTCCATGTAGTGAACTTGTATAACCTGTGCAATCCTCTGAGCTCTGAGAACATCCTCAAACAAAACAATAGGAAGGGCAGCCCCGCAGACACAATAACGTAGGCAGGGGCCCGGTAAGGGAGAAGCTGCCAGTATGGGGGGCTGATGGAAAGAGAAAGTGCTGGGGTGGAGCCCGCAGCACACCACATAGGATGAGGGTCCCAGGGCCAAAGAGCTGCGATTCAACTGTAAAACTTTAGGGCCACCGGTTAGGGCCCATTCCTCCACGCAGCTGCGGGCATGTTCCCAGGAATCTGGCTCGGTGGGATTTTCCTCATCTGGGATTTCCATTTCAATGAGGTCTAGGAGCAATAGCAGAAGTATATTATGCCTCCCTGAGTGACTCGGGCTGCCTCCTACTTCAGTGCCAGGCTGGGCTGCACCCAGGATCAGGGTGGGTGGTGCCAGCTGCCCCACTCTAACAAGTCTAGGGCCACGGAGGAAAAACAGAGACAGGTCTCAGCTTGGCTGGTTTACTCTAATGCCATGAGCTCAGCCCTCAGGCCTGGGAGAGTTCCAAGAGGGCTGAAAGATGCTTAAGACCTGAGCTAAGAATTCTAATGACTCTAAAGCAACCATCACCACTATCAAAATAGCATGCACACCCTGCAGATTGAGATCATTTCAATTGCAAAAGTAAAAAACAATTCTTGCTTATACAAAACATTGCATATTTGATATGGGGTGTGGGTGTATTTTAAAACATTTGATAAGCTGGGCATGGTGGTGCGCATCTGTAATCCCATTACCGTGGAGGTTAAGGCAGGAAGATGCTGCTGAGTTGAAGACCAGCCTGAGCCGGGCGTGGTGGCGCAGGCCTGTAATCCCAGCACTCGGGAGGCTGAGGCAGGAGGATTGTTGTGAGTTCGAGACCAGCCTGAGCTACAAAGTGAGCTTAAGGCCAGCTTGAACTGCATAGTGAGACCCTGTCTCAAAAAAAACCAAACAAACAAAAAAAAAAAAAAAAAAAAAAAAAAAAAAAAAAAGAAGACCAGCCTGCTGCAAAGTGAGCTCAAGGCCTGCCTGATAGGAGGCCAGAACATGGTGTTGAATGTCTATAGTCCCAGCACTCGGGAGGCTGAGGCAGGAGGATCACCATCTGTGTGAGGCCAGCCTGCGCTACATGGCGAGACTCAGTCTAAAAAAATAAATAAATAGCCGGGTGTGGTGGCGCACTCCTGTAATCCCAGCACTCGGGAGGCCGAGGCAGGAGGATTGTTGTGAGTTCGAGACCAGCCTGAGCTACAAAGTGAGCTTAAGGCCAGCCTGAACTGCATAGTGAGACCCTATCTCAAAATAAATAAATAAATAAATAAATAAATAAATAAATAAATAAATAAATAAATAGAAATGGAGTTTCCAAAGATGATAATACTGTTCACTTTAAAACAGAGGGCTGGGGTGGGGTGTAGCTCAGGGTCAGAGCATCTGTCCAGCATGCACAAGGCCCTGGATTCCATCTAAAACAAAACAAAACAAAAATACCACCCCCTCAAAAAAAAAAAAGAGGAAGCAAAGAAGGCCACATGACCGCGCTGTGTGTTCACCCCAAGAGAAATTTCTCCTCACCCAGATAGGAGAAGTGGTAAACTGAGTCAACCTTTACATTTTATCTTTTTTTTTTTTTCCGGTACCAGGGATCGAACTTAAGACCTCACGCTTGCCAAGCAAGCACTTATTCCACTGAGCTATCTCCCTGGCCCCCCCCCTTTTTTTTTCCTGGTATATATTTATGTATTTATTTATTCTGAGTCAAGCTCTATAGTGGGTAAGAGGGCCAAAGGAAAAGCAAAAGCTGAGCAGAAAACTGGGTGCTTCTGTTTTACTGGTAACTGGAGACCACTTGCTACATCTCAGTGCCTCAGCCCAGAATGTGTGCTGAAGCCAGAGGGGCTGACTTGACCCCACAGCAGTGCCGGGCGCCCGTTGCCCAGGTGCTGCTCCCCTAAGGTTGCTAGGCTTGCAGCCGGGCTTGTGTTTCATTTGGTTTCGTGCCTGTGCAGGATACCAAGGAGTTTGTTCCAAGTTTTATGTTGAAAGAATAGTGCAGTAAAATAATCTGCATAGGTGCTGCCCGGTTGAGAGCATCTTTGTCCTTTTGGGGGGCCTGCAGGGGCTCACAGGGACCCACAGAAAGGCCTGGGTGGGGGCTGTGTTCTGGAGACTGAGAGCCAGAGCAAGGCTGGCGTGATGCTCAGACTCCTGAGCATCAGGAGGGGGTGGTATTCGTTGACCCCATAGTGCCACGGGCCACAGTTGCTACAGGAACCTGACAATTACTGTCGGAGAAGAGGCCTGAATCACCTTGCTGAAGACTGAGCTGCATCTGTCAGGACCCCACTGGTGGCAGTGGGTGGGCTCAGCACACGGAGTATTTGCAAATAAGGGAGATGTCTCTGCCTTCTCCATCCTCGCCCCATACCTCAGCCATCGATTGCGCTGCCCCCCAGCCCTGGGTCAGTCCTTCTGCACTGCCTCAGTGGTCCCCACACCCAGCAAGTGGGAGGGTTTGCAAAGCCAGAGGCCTTGTGCTTCTAGACGCTCACAGCATGATTGAGAGGAAGATGCCCACATTTCCCACACGTCCCTGCGTCGTCCCTGCCCGACGCATGCAGTCTCCTCCATAGTCACTGCCCCCCAGGTGTCCTGTGCATCACAAACAGATGAAAGGACACCTCTGGGCTCTGTCACCCAGCGTCCTTGGGACATTAGGGCTCTCTTGGTGCTGTGAAGCCTACGGAGCCAGCAAATGTGTAAGTGCCTGCATCCCTCACGGAGGAAGTTCGTTGTGCCAGAAACACTCTGTTCACTGATTGCTCCTCAATTCTTGCCCACCCCTGTTACTGTCCCCATCATAGCTTTGCCTTTATGGAGTGTCACACAGCTGGAATCCCAAAGTACAGTCTTTTCCTGTTTTCTGTTCATTTAGTTATAGGGTTTCTTAGTATCTTTCTGTGGATGGATGCATGGATGGACGGATAAATGGATGAGTGGATGGATGGATGGATGGATGGATGGATGGATGGATGGATGGATGGATGAGTGAATGGATGGATGGATGGATGGATGGATGGATGAGTGGATGGATGGATGGATGGATGGATGGATGGATGGATGGGTTTGTGCTGGAAACTGAATCCAAGACTTCACATATTTTAGGCAAATGCTATAAGTACTGAGCTATGTCACCTGTCATTTTTATTTTATTTTCAGATAAGCTCTTGTTGAATTGCTCAGACTGGCTTCAAACTTGCAATATTCATGTCTCAGCCTCTGGAGAAGTTGGGATTACAGGCATGCACCACAGTGCTGATTTCTTTTTCTCTCTTTCTTCTTCACTGTTTTAGCAGTGAATGATATTCCACAGGCACGTGTCTGTCACTGTGCTTGGCTCATTTTTGGGGGGGGAGCTCATTTTTGAAGTGTTGAATACTCTAGTTTCAAATTTTTAGTGTCTTTCATTGACGTAGGCAAAGATTTTATGAACAAAAATTCTGATCACATAGGAAATATCACAAAGAACCAGTAACTGGGATCTCTTCTTATTAAAAGCTTTTGCACAGCAAGAGAAACCACCAACAGAATGAAGAGGCAACCCACAGTGTGGGAAAAAATGTTTGCCAGGTGTTCCTCAGAGAAAAGATTACTACCTAGAATATATAAAGAACTCAAAAAAAAAAAAAAATCAGGCCCCTCAAATTTAAAGGCCCAATCTGAAAATGGACATATGAAATGAACAGGTACTTCTCAGATGAAGAAGTAGAAACAGCAGATAAATATATAAAAAATATTCAACATCACTGGTCATCTGAGAGATGCAAATTAAAACAATGTCATACTTTCATCTCACCTGGGAAAGCATGGCTATTATCAAGAAATCAAATGGGCTCTGGAGATAGTTCAGTAGAATAAGTGCTTGCCTGGTAAGCACAAGGGCCTGAGTTTAATCCCCAGCTCCTAAAAAAAAAATTAGGCAGGGTCTTGCTAAGTCACTAAATTGCCCAGGCTAGGTTTGAGCTTACAGTCCTCATTTCTCAGCCTCCTAGAATGCTGGGAGCACAGCTGGGCACTGCCAGAACCAGTTAAGTTCAGATTCTCCAGGGCAGCCTCTGAAAGCCTCTGGAATCTCCTCCTCCCATGCCTGCCCCTCCTCTCCTCTCTCAGATCCAGCTGCTTTCGGGTTCCCAGGGGACAGTACCCACCTGACCTCTCTGCCTCTGCTCCTGCTGCTTTCTCCCCACCCCCCGGGGGTGCTTTCCTCCAGGCTGGAGTACAACAACCCCTCCTCCCCTGGTAAGTCCCAAGGGGACCTTGCCGAGGGGCCCTGGGTGCACTGTGCCCACCTCATCACACCGTCTCAAGCCTCCACAGCATTTACCACTTCTTGAGCTCATCTTGAGAGTGTGCCCAACACCCCACCATCTGAATCTACGCAGAACTGGAGGTTCCATGAGGGCAGGGGCCATTTCTGTCTCTTTCACCAGCAAATCTCCAGCCCTTGGAATAGATCCTGGCCCAGAGTAGGGGCTCAGTAAAAGCTGTACTGAATGAGCTATGACGTAGTCCCACGTTACACCCGCTCCTGACTACACCCCAAGAGACATGGGGGTGGAGGAACCGGAGCGCCTACACATGCCTTGCAATGTTATTTCTGGTGTATATGCAAGAGAAATGGAAAAATAATGATCACACAAAAACCTTATTCCAGATTGTTTGTGGCAGCCTTATTCAAAACAGCCGACTCAAATTTCCTGTCGGCTGACAAACACAAGAATTAAAACTGGTCTATCACTGCAATGTAACTTGAGTCAGCAAAGAGGAATGAGGTGCTGATGTAACCCGAGACCTGGGTGAAGCTCAGAGCCATCATACTGAGCGCAAGAACTCAGACACCGAAGGCCACATGTGGGGTCATTTTGTTGACATGAATTGTGCAGAACAGGCAGAACAGAGAGTGGATCAGTGGTTGCCCAGCAGTGGGGAGAGGGTAGGACAGGGAAGGGCTATTTAGGGTTTTGGGGGGTGTCTTGGTTGCTTTTTTCTCTTTGCTGAGACAAAATCCCCAACATCCAAAATTAAGGAAGGAGGGGCTGGGGAGATGGCTCAGTAGAATAAGCACTTCACTGGCAAGCACAAGAGTCTGAGTTCAATCCCCGGTTCTGGAAAAAAAAAAAATTAAGGAAGGAAAGATTTATCTAGCTCACAGTTAGTGGGGGTTTCAGTCCATACTTGCTTGGCTCCAAGGCAGAACGGCACAGGGCAGAGGGCAGCTGCTTACGGCAGTGGAAAACAGCAAAGGGCAGAGAGTGAGCCTCTCGCCCTTCCTTATGTGGCTTTCAGGCTGTCCACCCCAGGGTGGGGGTAGCACGCACCTCCAGAGTCCCAGCCTCGGATCATGAATCAATCACAAATGCTGGAAGCTGCCCCACGACTCCCTGAGGCTTTAGGGGAACATCTGGACCCAAACCATAACGGGAGAGTGACAAAATGCTCTGAAATTGGACAGTGGTGATAGCTGCATAATTTGGAGAAGACGCTAAGGGCCGCTGGCTTGGGCCACTGAGAGGGTGAAAGTATATTCATTCTTTTGTTAAAAAGGTGGCTTTCTTTTTTTTTTTTGCCTTTTTGAGACAGGGTCTCGCTATGCAGTTCAGGCTGGCCTTGAGCTCATTTTGTAGCCAGGCTGGTCCCAAATTCAAAAGGATTCTCCTGCCTCAGCCTCCCTAGTGCTGGGATTACAGGTCTGTACCACCCTGCCCAGCTAAAAAAAAAGGCGAATTTTGATGGTATGTGATGTCTCTGTATTGTCAAACAGCCCTGAACACAAATGCTCATGGTAGCTCTACTCGGAGCAATCAAAGTGGAAAGCAACCCCAGTGTCCATCAATGGAATAAAGCATAGGGAATGTGGCTTAGGTCTAGGATGGGCTGTGATTCTGCAAAAGAAACGGAACAGGGACCCATGCTACCCCCCGGGTAGGTGCTCTAAACGTTATACCGCGTATTCTTTAATTCTATGTATGTGAAATATCCCAAACAGGCAAATCTAGGGGACAGAAAGTGGGTCAGTGGCTTCCTAGGCCCGGAGGAGAGGAGGAAGAACAGGAGCTAGGGAGCAACCGCTAATGGGTACCCGGTTTCTTTGGTGGATGAACATATTGTGAAATTCCACGGTGGCAATCTTTTCATCATCCTGAATGTACTAGAGGCCAGGACACTGTGTGCAAATCAGAAAGTGGCTTTAAATTCATTCAGCGAAGGAATGAGAAGATAGAATAGGAAGAAGATAGGGGAGGAATAGCGTGGAGCAATTCTTCCCTAAGACTGGGTGGAGCTGATTCTCTAAAGAAAGCATCCCCGCTGAGAAGACGAGGTCCCTTTTTGTCCCTGTGTCTGCGTCAGAGTCTGGCAGAGAAAGCCACCTACGCAGGGCTGGAGCAAAGAGCCTCCTGCCGCGGAGTACGGCTGCCCCCTGGTGGCGAGATGGAGGGACCGCAGTAAGGGAGCAGCCCTGGGGATGGCCCTGCGAAGAGCTGGGGAGGCCCTGGTGGAAGCTATGACGGGAGAAACTTCCAGGTGCCAGAAGTCAGGAAGACCCTAGGCACGGAGCTCTGGGGTACTTTGCATAGTCTGAGGCTGAGGTCTGGATTCTCAGTATTGTAATTGTTGCCTGCCCCCTTCCCCTAGGGGAGCCGGGGGGTGCAGGAATGTGTTTGTGGCTGCCTGCCACACAGTAGATGCTCACTAAAAATGCCTGGACTGTAGTTTGTTGCATGAGGGAGAGCTGAGAGAAGCCTGGGGTTGAATCCAGTACCCACTCTATTGATCCGGTGACTTTGGATGCATCACGTGACCTGGGGGGGCTGAGTCGATGTGGGTAGACTATTTCTCCTGCCTTGGAATTGGGAGTTGGGAGGAGCTGAAATGCTCACACATCGAGCCGGGCGTGGTGGCGCATGCCTGTAATCCCAGCACTCGGGAGGCTGAGGCAGGAGGATTGCTGTGAGTTCGAGACCAGCATGAGCTACAAAGTGAGCTTAAGGCCAGCCTGAACTTCATAGTGAGACCCTGTCTCAAAAAGACAAAAAAAAAAAAAAAAAAAAAAAAAAGAAAGAAAGAAAAAGAAAAGAAAAGAAATGCTCACACATGGTGCTGTGGTTTGGATGTCCTCCCAAGGCCTCATGCAGTCATGGGAGGCTGGCTTTTTGGAGACCCCTGAGTCTAGAGTTTGTGATTCATTCTTCACTGTTCAGTGCTGGGGTTGGGAGTATGAGCGTTACGCCTGCCCTAGGTTGGGGGTAGCCTGCACACAATGTAAGGGAGGAAGGGGGCTTGCGTCTCCCTTTCGCTCTTGCTGCTTTTGCTGTCGTGCTCCACCACGAGTGACTATCCTCTGCCATGGGTCACCCTGCCTTGGAGCTAGCTGATTATGGCCCAAAACCACTGCAAACTGTCAGCTACGTAGACCTTTCTTCCCTTACCTTTGGGAATTGGGTATTTTGTCACAGCAACAAGAGAAAAAGCACTAAGACACATGGGTAAAACTCCTGGGACATCCTAGGAGCTCCTGGGAGCAACCTGGGATCTGGAGGCCAGGCTGAGCACCCAGAAGATTCACGGACTTGCTGGGCAGGTGATACCAGGCAAATAGCTTTAAGCTTGGGGCCTCTGTGGAGTTTCCTTTATTTATTTATTTTTTTATGTCTTTTTGAGAAGGGGTCTCACTATGCAATTCAGGATGGCCTTAAGCTCACTTTGTAGCTCAAGCTGGTCTTGAACTCACAACAATCCTCCTGTCTCAGCCTCCCGAGTGCTGGGATTACAGGCCTGCGCCACCACGCCCGGCTCCTTTATTTTTTTATTTCTTTTCAATTTATGTATTTTGTACAGGGTCTCATTACACAGCTTAGACTCATGTGATCTTCCTGTTTCAGTCTCCCCAGTGCTGGGATTATAGAAATGCACCGCCATACCTGGGCTCAGTGGCTGGTTCCGCATGCCTAAGGTTGGGGCCAGTGCAGCATGTGATGCTGGGGTTCGAACCCTGGTCCCTGCGCTTGCCTAAGCAGGCGCTTAGTCCATTGAGCCATCTCATTGGCCTCCGTGCAGTCTCCTTTAAACGTGACAGAATGACGGCATCCTCTGCTCCTTGCCTCCCTCTGCGGACTGGAGCTGCCAGGGGCCTGCACCCCACCAGTTCACAGTGAAAAACACCAGCATCCTCACCTGTGGGGCTTTTTGCCACCAATGATGGAGGCAAGCAGCAGCAAATCATCCCAAACCGGAAAAAAAAAAAGTAAATGGAAGCCAAGGGCCATGAAGAAGCATAGGGACTGTGACGAAGATGGGGAGAAATCCTCTAGGGAGGACATTCAGGCTTTGATTTGAGGGAAACTGAAACATGGGGGGAGAGGAACGTTGAAGGCACGTTTGTGCATCTCTGTCCATAACCACAGGCCACAGGCTCTCAGAGCCCAGAGAAGTCACTTGGGAGAGGCAGGCAGGGCCCAGAGTTCATGGGGTCACCAGAAGATTTTTTTTGTCCTATACACAAGAGGCGTTGAGGGCATCCAGATTCTGCCCCCAGCAGTGGGTCACCTCCCACGGCGGAGTGAGTGGAAATCAGGCACAGAGTCTATACCAGGAGACAGGTGAACCATCACAAGTTCAAGTGAAGGAAGTATGCTGGAGAAAAGGACGTGGTTCTTCGAGAGGGGTTGTTATAGACTTAGATGAGAGAAGAGGAACAGTCTATGCAAAGCCTCTGGGCAGGAAGGACCCTGGGAGAGCTGAAGAACTGACTGACGGGGCCATGGGTTGGAGGATGGAGAGTCAGGGTACTGCCAGGGACTAGGACATGTGGGCCTTGCAGGGCCGTGAAGGATTTGAGTCTTGATCCACAGAGTGACAGGATGATGTCCCCAAGCCTAGTGCTGTCAGGTTAGATAGACGACTCTGGCTGCTGTGTGGGATATACACTGGGCAGGGATCAGACAGGAGCACTTGTACTAACGCCCAGGCCTGTGACGAAGGTGCCCGGAGGGGAGCACAGGAGAGAAAGACAAGGAGGACCTGGGCGGTGGGAGTGGGCTGAGGGGCGGGGAGCGGGAGCTTCCTCCACTGGCTGCGTTTGCAGCTTGTGCACCAGGTTGAGGTCCACCTGGGGAGGCCTGGAACCGACTGACCGGATGGAGAGTCAGGGTCCAGGCATCCAAGTGGGCGCTGGACTCCGTCGAGTGGACCCACCTGGATTCCGACCTGGGCACTGCTGACGGTTTGGGCTGCAGAAGCCGTTGTGGTGGGGCTGATCCAGCGAGCTATAAACGTGGAGCAGCACCCCAGGCCTCTGCCCACTCCATACCAGATCCTGCTGCCCTGGTGAGACAATGGAAGAGAGACCCTGGGGCAGGGGTACTCCAGTGGGCGTCGCCAGCCTCTGTGAAGGGATGAGGACGAGATTACCGGAAAAGCATCCTGCGTTTAGTGGCCAGTAAGTGACGAGTGCCCATTCGGGGAGGACAGGGGGGGAAGAGGAGGAGGAGGAGGAGGAGGAGGAGGAGGAGGAGGAGGGGGAGAGGGCAAGTGGAGTCCCCCGCTGCCGCAGGAACAGAGGTCAAGGGCCGGAAGAGCCCCAAGCCGCTGGCCTCGGGAGCGCGCAATTGGACGTGACCCTAGCATCCTCGAGGGGGCGCTGTGGGCCCGGGCCTGCAGCCGCGGCGCTGAAAAATAAGGAGGAAGAAACAGACCCATGGGCGTGGGCGACTCATGAGACGCAGGAAGGTGGTGAGAGTTGGGGGCTGGGGGGCAGGACTTTCCTTCTGCATATATACGTACAGTGTCTCACTAAACAGCTCGGACTCGTAGTGGTCCTGTTTTCAGAACCTTCCCTGCGCTCACCCAAGCAGGTGCTTACTCTGCTGAACTATCTCGCTGGCCCAATATTTATTTATTTGTTTGTTTGTTTGTTTATTTATTGGTTTCCGAGGCAGCCTTGCTCTGTAGCTTATGCTGGCCTCAAACTCAGCAATCCTCCTGCCCCAGCTTCGTCAGAGCTGAAGTTACAGGCATGTAACTTTTTTTTTTTTTAATATGAAGGAAACTTCGCTTTGTTTCTGGGAAGGCCGTGGTCTGGGGCAGGGATGGAATTGTGGAAAGGAGAGATGGTTAGTCCAAGTTGGCAAGGCAAAGGACCTAGAAGACAGAGGCACAGACTGGCCTGAAGCAGGAAGTTTGGGGGCCCCCTGCTGAGGGTAGAGGAAGAGATCTTCAAGTGTGCCAGAAAGGTTGGAAACTTTATGCCAAGTTTTTGGAGATGGGAGAGAAAGTTTAAGGAGACAACGCATTACTGGTCAGCCTGGGCTACACAGTGAGACCCTGTCTTAAAAACAAAACAAAAGAGCTAAGTACAGCGCTACATTCTAGGAAAAGCTGGGTTGATAGTCTCTTGCTCCTCTCTCTTTCTCTCCCTTTTATCCTGTGTTGCTCTTGCCAATCTTGAACTCAACTCAAATGATCCTCTAGTCTCACACCTGGGGCTGCAGGTGTGAGCTGCCCTCCTGCTGGCTGCTTTGATTCTTGTTATTAATTGTATTGGGTTAAAAATGGATCTCTCCCTTAGCCAAGTGGCTTACCATGTTGGCGTGTTAGTTTGAAATCTGTAAAATGGGGCAATAACAAAACCTTCCTCCTCTGGTTGCTGTGCAGAATCGGCTGGACAAGGCCTGCCCAGCTTCCCTGTTAGAGGGCTTGAGATTGGGAGGGCCTGGACCTTGGAAGCTGGGAGGTTTATAACAACTGACCAGCAGGGGGCAGCAGATAGTCAGGCAGGGCGAGACTGGGGCTAACCTTTGGGTGGGGGTGACCTTGGGGCTGAAGGGAAGCCCAGTCCAGCATGGAACCCCAGTTGGGCTATGGGTGTGGGGGTTCTCTCAGCTCAGGTGGGGTGTAGGGGGGGTAGGTGAGGACAGCATGGAGGTAGAGGAGCTGCCACTCAGATGAGGCGATGGAGACAGCTAGGTTCAGACTGGCCATCGCCATGGCCCAGAGCAAACCATGCGCAGAGCATGGAAGTGACTAGAAGGGGAAAGAGAGCCAGGGCCTGTTAAGAATGTGTCTTGTTTGGGTGAGTGGGGTGGGACGGGGAGAGGGTTTTGTCCTGGGGCAGGGACAGAGTCCAGGTTGGGATGCAGGATGTGGTGGTGGGGGTGGGGCTGTCAGATAAGGGGGCTGGGCGGCAGGCTGGGAATCAGCAAGCAGTGGGGAGCTGCGAAAGAAATGGGGCTGGAGGAGGCAACGGAAAGGGGGAGCCCCCAGGCAAGGCTCTAGGGGATGAAGGCCCCAAAACAGCCTACTGGCAGAGAGCCAGAGCCATACCCAGCTCCTAGGGGCCAGGGAGGCCCTGGTGGGGAGAGTGACCTATCAGGTTTGCCGCCCTTTCCAGTGGGTAGAAGTAGACTTTTCCTCCTCCTCCTCCTCCTGCTCTTCTTCCTCCTCCTCTTCTTCCTCCCCCTCCTTCTCCTCCACCCTCTCCCAGGTCCCTTCTGGCCTTGCCTGTTGTTGCAGAGCCTGGCTCTCAGACCTGCGGATGGCAAACATGGGCAGTCTGGGTAACAGACCACAGCCAGGGCACTCCCCGGGGACAGCGCACCCCCAAGAAATGCAGGCATGCCTCTGAGCCAGGTCTTGCCGTTGGGTTGGAGTTGGAGCAGCCCAGAGCCAGCCTGTTCCCGTGTCCTCTTTTGTGGACAAGGAAGCCAACACCCAAGACCTCCTAGAGGGTCACTCCCATGGCGGAAAAGGGCTTGAACCTGAGACTCCAGTGTTCTTTACCGTGCTTGGCAGCATTAGGCACAGACAACCTTTCTGGGGCAACAGCCCCCTGTCTGAAAGAGTGCAGGGGAGACCATGGGTATGACATCCATAAGACAAGAAAATGTCATTCAGGCTCCATGTGACCATTATCAAATTCAGCATCTTAACTCTAAAGCAGGGGGATCAGGAAAAAAAGGGGCCATTGTTTAACTCCGTTAATGAAGCAGTATCATTTTACTTTCAAAACCAGAGAACAAGAGAAGAAAATTATAGGTTTATTCCCCGGATGAACACAAAGATGAAAATCTTAAATGAAATATGGGTTAAGTGAATCCTATGTTTATTTTTTTCAAAAGCATGACCAAATGTGGTTGATCCTAGATAAGAAAAGAATTAACCATCAGAAACTGCATGCATTAAAATTTTCATGTTCATCAATAGATTAAAGGAGAAACTCATGTGATTTCTCTCATTGTAAGCATAAACACACTCCAAAGGCTCCGGATAAATTCAGTGATAATTTTGATTTTTAAATATTCATTAGCAAAGTTGGAATAAAAAGGAACTTATAAAATCT
>PVKA01002770.1:0-32699 GCA_004027165.1 Ctenomys sociabilis
GGAAAGGAGGGAAGGAAGGAAGGAAGGAAGGAAGGAAGGAAGGAAGGAAGGAAGGAAGGAAGGAAGGAAGGAAGGAAGGGAGGGAGGAAGGGAGTTGTGGGCTGCTTGCAGGAGTTCTGGTGGCCACAGGAGTGTGGCACAGATGGTGGCCTTAGAGATAAGTGAGTTTTAGCTGGTCCTGCCTCCTCCACACAGGAGGTGTCCATGCCTCCTGAGTACTCAGCAGTATGGTTAGCTTGTCCTTGTCCCTTCTACAGTCCTATCTCAAACCCTGGGGAGATTTAAGGACCACAGTTTCAGTGAGGGACCAAGGACCACAGTTTCCATTTAAACTTAGGGTAAATCAACTGAGATTCTGAGGATAAATCTACCAGCAACGCTGGGGAGTGGAGCATAGTTAGCAACAGATGTGGGGATGCTTGAACTGTGACAACATCTCGAATGTCAGATAGGTAACAGCTGCCTGCAGCAGGGACTATGCATTTCTAGGTCACTTGGAGGGCACGGTGGGGTCCAAGGGCACAAAAACTAAGGCATCATTTATAACTGACACTTCTGCCACCTCCAAAGAAAAAGATGCCTCACACCATAGTGATTTCCCATCCCGGAAGGTGTCTTTTGCACAGTTTTGCAGCTCTGCGGCAGGCAGCTGTTTGTCCAAGGGGGTTGGAGCTCATGTAGAAGTTTCATTGATTCATTTGCCTGTTTGCTCAGGCTGTGTATGTATGGGTGTGTCTCAAAAATACAACTCTGCCCTCTCAATGAACACATCATGGGATTTTATGAATGAACAGAGTTTTTGTTTAATGAGTCAGGTTAGTTTGTGAAAGGACACTCCACATCTAAGTTTCTAGGCTGAGAACTTCTCCTCCATACAGGTTCTTGCACACACTGTCTTGGAGGCTTCTCATATTCCCCAGATAGCAAAGGTGGAGACTCTGGTATCCAGTTTAGGGCAAGGTGGCTGCCAACCTTGAAATATGACTTACTGAGTTCTGTCACTGAGTTTAAATATAAATCTAGCTGAATTCACTATAATGCATGGAGACAGTCTCTCAAACTTTCAAGGAGCAAAGAGGAAGCCTATGACATTCTTCTGTTTTGCACAAATATTCACAAAGGATTTTACAGTTTCAGAGCTGAAGTTCCCTCAAGGTCATTCCATGGCAGTTTTTCACTTCTAAAATGAAGAAACTGGCAGGGCCGGTGAAATAGCTCAGTGAACTAAGGGCCTGCTTAGGCAAGCCCAGTGACGTAGGTTCAATCCCTGGCACTAGGTGCCATGCTAGCCCCACCCCTGGGTGCTCAGAGCCAGCCACCTAGACCTGGCATGGTGGCATATACCTACAGTCCCAGAATACACCTGTACACTATGAGTCTGAGCAGTGTAGGGAAACCTTGTACCAAATACATAAGACAATAAAAATAAAATGAAGAAACAGGAGGTTTTCCTTAAGTACTTGCAGTGCAATGCAGAGCTCTTTCTTGTTTTATAATCCTTCTTCCATTTCTAAAATCATGCTTCTCACTTAGGCAGCCTTCAGGAAGCTGGAATCACAATTTCTCAAAAGAGCAAGATTGGTCTACCAGCTTGGAGGAGGCGTGGCAGACTCAGAGTTCTTTTCCAGAAAGGGCTGAGGATGCTCACTAAGGCTAGGATGCAGACGGAGCAGGTCCCCCAAGTGCCCCTGATGCAAGCCCCAATGTGGCTGTGTTAAAGAGGCGCGGGATCTTGTAGGAGCTGGGGCCCAGGTGAGGTCATCCAGTCACGGGTGTGCGACTTGGAGGGTGGGAGAGCTGGGCTCCCTCTTTGGATTTGTGTCCAGACAGATGATCTGCACTGGGTCATCCATGGTGACCTTGCCTGCCGCTCCTGTAAAGCTGGTGCCCTGGAACCAATAGCACAGTCAGCTAGATGTGCCTCTTCCTTACACACACTCAGCCTGGAGTGTGTAGCTAAAGCAATAAAAAATGGACAAACCCAATGCGTTCCTTTGCTGGGCCTGTGCTCTGAGGAGCCTGTCTCTGGGAAAGGCTTTGCCCATTCACTCCTGGTGCTTCCACCTTCACTTCCTTGGGCCTGCACATCCTGTCTCTCATTTCAGACTGCTGTTTGCAGATGTCCTTGGGGTCCTTCTGACTCTACTCCACAGCACACTGAGCTTTTTCAGCCACAACAACCTAGGTCCAGAGGGTCACAGGCTACACCTTTGCATCCCTGAATCTACCGTTCTGTTCCTGGAACAGCACAAACATAAGCCAGCAGTAAAGCCCTGGGTGAGGGCTTCCTAATGGCACATGAGGGGGCTTTCTGTTCTTCCTTGTAAGCATGATTTGCAAATTGTATGTGTCGCAATGCAAATAGATTCAGCTTTCCCCCTCCCTCCACCCCTCCTTTTGTCTTCCTTCTATTCCCTAAAACTGCTCCATGGTGCCAGGAACATTGGTTCTCACATAGGGGTTCAGGCTGCCACTTGGCCTAGGAGGGCAGCCCTTACTGGTGGACATGGCTATACCTGGGCATCATTTTGATTCTTTCATATTTAAAACTCAGAGGTAGTGGTCAGGGCATCTTGCATGATGAGATAAGATAATAATATTTCAGGTAGTCTAGTGCAGGTCCTAGAGAGAACCTGATGAATATGGGGTACTTTGTAAAAACAGAGTTGGCAGAATTAGAAAGGGATTTTTAAGCAGCACCAGTGAATCCAGCCTAGAAAGTTGGAAGGTCCAGAAAAAGGAGAGAAGAGCAAGAAGTCATTGTCAGGTTCATCAATCAGAGAGCCCCATGTGCGACAAGAAGCACAAAGCCCAGCCTGTGAAGGTGGTCTGCATCCATCTCAAAATGTAAAGGGTCAGGGTAAAAGGGAGCAAGGTAGGTGAGCAAGCCTACGAAACAGAGCAGAAATCAGCAAGGGCAGGATGCACCAAGAGAAAGCCTGTCAAGTGCTCCTCCACCTAAGGCAGGGCTTCTGACCAATCATGGGAATTTGTCACTGGAGGGTATCACTCTCCTGCTGCTGGAGAGTGTAATGAACAGGGATGACCCAAGAGATCCTCCTGTTGGACTAACTGGTTTCAATTAAGACTATCATAAAACGTAATTATCATTTTAAACTTGACTCTCAGACTCACTCTCCCTCTTGCTGTAATGGATTACTTAACGGTCCCAGTGAAGGGCTCAGAAACACTGGAGGTTTCCTATTATTTCTGTCTCCAGGAAGGAGCAGGGATTTCTAGAGTGCTAGGTTTCAAGGGAAAACAGGAATAGCAATATCCTCTGTCTGTTTGCAGAAACAAAGATTGCTACTGCTGGGAGAATGCTCAGTTTTGACTTTGACACTGCTTCACCCTCCACTCATGAAACTTTCCCCATGGGCCACCTCCCTGCAGGATTGCCTGGAACCATCCAAGCTCAACTGGGGAGAAGAGCTTGTTACCTTCCGGTCTTCTGGTGGACCACTCTCATCACAGGTTATTTATCCTGCTGTGGAGCTGGCATTCCCTCTTCCTAATTCTTTTGTCTCAGTCCTGCATTTTGTTCAAAGTCCCTGGGCTTGGACAATACTTGGTTGACTGACTGTGGCAGTGGCTGAGTCTGGGATGAGGACAACATGCCCATCGGTTCTCTCTTCACTGTGCCCCTACAGAGCAGCCAGGTGTCTGCCACCCTGATGCCATCCTGTGTCAGTGGTCCTAACGTCTTCCTTGGGTAGTGCAGAGTGTGCTGGGTAGTGAGGGAGACATGAGGTCACACACTTCTCTGGCCACATTGCACTGTTTTCCCACCATGGTACAAGTACCTTGGAGGTAGATGCTGGTAACCCTGCTTGCCAATAGGAATGCTGGGACATACACAGTTCAAATAGCTTGCCCAAGGTCTTGTGCTAACGTGTTCAAGCTCATGTCTGTGTGACTCCAAATTGTATTTTACTGTGTTACACCAAACAAAATTTAGAATTCATGGATTGCTGGGTACCAATGAATTGATGTCGGAAATTGAGTGTCAGAACACCATGAATGGGTTGTATTTAGCACCAGCGCTATTCAAAAGGTAATCATTACACTTTGCTTATCCAGCCTAACAATTCCCTCCTGCTCTGCACTTGATAGCTAGTTTGAAAATCAGAACCAAAACCTACCAAACAAAACTACACCTGCAGAGTCACAGTGAAGCCACATACAGGTTTGACTCGGCCTGGTCAGCTAGCTCCTGCCCAGTGCCCTCACTGCCTGCCAGATACCTACATACATAGGACATGCACACCATAGCCACACGTCCTGTGCATGCACATATAAAGCACAGACACTACATCCATGCTCTTCACAAAGCACTGACACATAATACACATTCACAGCATTATTATGCACACACGACACACCCCACACACCAGAAACACACCCCACCCCATGCAGCACTACATGCAACACTCATACATATCACACAATACATGTACAGCAGGACACAACATATTAGATTCATACACATGCCCCACAGAGATTCACACATATGACATACAATAAAACACAAACACACACTACACCCTTCCAAACATTATACCCACACACATGCACACATACACACTGATCTTTTCACTCTTTTTTTCTTTCCCTAGTCTTGTTCAAGACTTATACAGGAATAACAGAAAGTAAAAGCAAGCAGCCTTTATTCGGGGTGAGCGACAGCACCCCAGGTTGCTGCCTCAGACTTTGGGACTTGAAAGGGCACTTGGTGGCAGAGGCTTCTGCACCTGGACTCCAGGGCCAGGCGCCTGCCCCAAGCCGCTGGCACATACCAAGGGCACCGCACCTCACAGCCCATCTCCAGGCTGGACCAGCCACCCCTTTGATCTCTGACCCCCAAGGAACTCGTATTGTGAACCAGGCACCCACCACACACTGACTTGGTGTGTGCATGTGTTGTCTCCCCTTGAAAATCTGCACGGACTAAAAATACCTGCGCACCGCAAGGTGCCGGAGATCGCTGACAAAGGAATTTGCATGTGCAGTCAGAAACACACGCAGATTACTTTTGAAGGAACCTCCCTTCCATTCTAAGCAGGTTGGGGCATTCATCATGCCTGCTGCCGCCAGGAGGCAGTTATTAAGAGGTGCAGCTAGGAGTGGCATCTTCTCAAATGCTTAAGAAGAATGTGGCTATTTTCAGTGCAGTGTCTTGATTTCTCAGGGTTAAAAATAAAATTCACCTGAATTTAGGATTCTTTAGGTGCACTGGGATCTTTAGGGAAAGCAGGTTAATAGGAGACGTGGAGGAAGTCAGGTACCTCCCCAGTTCCTGAGGAAGGAAGCAGGGAGCCTTGTGCTGCCACCACCCAGTGAAACAGGAGGGCGGCACGAGGAGCCAGCCTGTTCCTTCCCCATCGCCTGGACTGGGGAGGAGAGGGCAGGAAGGAATCACAGGATCAATTAGCAGCTCAGAAGTAAATTAACCAGCAAATTAGCTTTCCACATATCCAACTGCGTCCTCTCCGCCACAGCAGCCCTACCAGGCTGCTGTTTGCATTTTGCTCCAAGATATGGAGAGAGGCAGCTCAGTCTGCACTCCGGTCAGTAGAGAGCCGTTCTCAGTGCCACACAGACAGCAGAAAGAAGGAGCAGGGGCCACCAGGCTGGACTCCAGAGGCTGAGCGCTCCTGGGGCAAGGACCTCCCATAAAGAAAGACTGCATGCGTGTGCGTGTGCGTGCATGCGTGTGTGCCTGCTTCGGTGCCTGCAGGCTTGCATTGCTGCCCTGTGTATCTGTGTGTGCCTGATAGTCATATCTGCCAGTACACGTGTCTGTGTGTCCTTGTGTGTACATGTGAGTGCTGGCCAGCCTGTTTGTGTTTCTGTGTGTATGTGTCTCTGTGTCTGTCTTTGTATATGACTCTATGTGTGTATATGTGTGTTTGTGTGTGTATCTGTGTGCCCCCTCTAGGTCAGTATCTATCTATCTATCTATCTATCTATCTATCTATCTATCTATCTATCTATCTATCTATCTATCATGTGTATGTGTCTTCATATCTGCAAGTCTGCCTTGTGTTTGTCTGTGTCTGTGCTCCTGTCTGCCTGTGGGCACCTCTGTGTATATGCCTGTGTGTGTCTCTTGTGTATGTCTGGATGTGGGTGTGATTATCTGGGTATGTGTTTAACTGTACCTGTGTCTCTGTGTGTGTCTGCTTGCGTGAGCTGAAGCATAAGGAGCAAGGGTGTTGGGAACACAGAACTGGGCCTTCCATTACATGGAGCCACTGGCCAGGGGACCCCACCACCAGCAGATGGAGCTGGAGGTACAAGTTTGACGGAGGCAGGACTGGCTGAGCCAGCTGCATGGGGCTTGCTGGTGACCTCAGAAGTGCTGACCAGTAGCATGGGGGAGTGAAGGGAGCACACACTCTGTTCGTGGACAGCCCCATGATCCTGAACAGGCTGGAGGTTCTGCTTCTTCCGAAGAGGCCAATTGGCTGGACCCCTGGATGGAATCGCAGGCAGAAACTAAGCAGTACCTTGTTTTGGTTCTGTCTACCATTGTGGTGTGATTCTCCCACGCTCTGTCTACAGTTAGAGCTCTGTAGCTTGGGTGAGCCTTAGAGTACAAGGCACCCTTGTTTAACAGATGAGAAAAAGAGCTCAATGTGCCAGTGTGTTCCTCTTCCTTGCTTCTTCTAGCTCTTCTTTTTCTCCTGTTCTGGCCCACTTTTATCCAAGCCCCTTCCATCTTTCCTTCCTTCCTCACCTCTTCCCTGAGCTCTTTTAATCAGCTCCTGGCAGCCCTCTCTCCCTGCATTCTCTTCCCATGCGCACCCACTTACACATGCCACAGTGTCACCCTTCACAGCCCAGCCCTGGAGCTACAAGGGTCTGTGCAACCACTTGCACTGGCCCTCAGGCTGGCTCAGCCTCAAGTTTCAAGCCAGAGTGGGCTCAGTCTGGGAGTGGCACTCCATGTAGCCTCACTACACCCTACTGCTTTTGTCCTGTCCCCTTCAGAGCCACTGAGCTCAGTGTTAGTCCAAACAGCACCCCTATCTCTCTCCACATATTTCTCTGCTTCTGTTAATGTTTTGAATTGCCCTTCTTTTATTTCATTTCCAAACAATTTTTTCCTTCTACCTTCTTCGTGAGCTGGAAATGACTGCCTGCTCCAATCTCCCCTGAGTTTCCCTGGTGCCTTTCTGATATAATTTCCCTCTCCCATGACACTGTGGTTCTCTAACACACACCCGATTCCCCTACTTTGAACCTGACTCACTTCTCTGGATTCCAAGAACTGTTTTCCCTGGGAATTCAGCAAAGCTCTCTGTTAAGCTCCAGCAAGACAAGAATTTGAACTAAGTATATTTTCCTTACCTCTCCCTATTCTTTTCCACTATCCTTCTTGCTTGTTTTGCACTTTATAAAAGAAGGCTTACTTATCCTACAACTTCGCAAGCTGAAGGCTATGTGCCCATTGTCCCCATGACTGGCACACCATGCTGGGTGATCACAGCAGGAGTACACATGTAGGAAGTTGTGTGGCAAGACCCAAACCAGGCAGACCCTTCTTGCTGTTTGTGTAGCATCCTGCTCGTGACAGCCAACCAGGGTTCCACAAGAACTTCTTTAGTCTCTTTGGAGGGTAGCAGCTCCAGTGACCCAAGTACCTTGTACTAAGTCCTAATTCTTAACATCAGCACATTGCAAAGAAAACTTCTAGCACACACACACACACAGGAACACATGCATACATAGATAGACATATATATTTGAGACCCTAGGGAACTTCATATCGAGCTACATCTCTGGTCCTTTCTAAGATTTTTTTTGAGACATGGTCTCCCTGTTTGCCCAAGTGAAGCTCAAACTTGCTGTCCTTCCATGTCCATTTCCTAGAATGCTGAGATTATGGACTTGCACCCCTACTCCTGTCCTATACTTTTCTCTTTGCTAAAGTTCAATGGGAAGCAATTCATATGGGTCTTAGGCCAGCTCTATGATCAGGAGCATGCAGCATCCTACCCGCTTGTCAACTTAGCCCTTCCTGGAGGGCTCTGTGGTGGTTAGTAGAGTTCAAGTTTTAGAATTATGGCACTATGCCCTAGTAGCAAAGTTTGCTTTCTGGGGTCTTTCCTATGGTACACTGATGAAAGAGGGAAGATGGATTTCAGCCCTGACAGTCTTCCTGCGACCTGTCCCAGACTGGGTCTCTCTGGACATCCAGCTCGGTCATTCCTCCTGAAGACCTGAAATGACTTTCTTCATTTCATATTCTGACGTGCTTTCCATCTACCATGGGGTGAGTTGGTGGCACTGCTCTCTGTGAGTTCTATGGCCTTCTTAAGAGACCAGCCCAACCTTTCTTGTGCATCTTTGTCCCACATAAAATCAAAATTCCTTCAGATGCCTCGGTTCATGCTAACTCATTTCTAAAATTCTATGCTCTTGTTTTATTTTATTCTTAGTCAGATGATAGGGTTTTAGAAACTTAAGTGAGAAATTCATTTTCTTTTTCTTTCTTTTTTTGTGGTAGCAGGGATTGAACTTGGGACCTTACACTAGCCAGGAAGGTGCTTATGCCACTGAGCTTCACCCAGGGTCCTGTAAGTGAGAATTTGGAAGACTAAATTGAGTTGTAGTTCTCAGGTCAACTGCTGTCCTTTTGTCCCTTCTGTTTTGTCCTTTGTCATTTTTTACCCGAGAGAATTCAGCAGTTCTCACTGTGAGTCATAGAATCTTAAGACTCTGTCTTGGCCCATCAAGACCCTTGTGGCTTGTGATTGCTGCTGTTCCCTTCTCTCCTCCCTTACAACTTTGCTGTTGCTACAGCCACAAGCCAGAAGGATTTACTGACCATAGCCTATGTGCTACATTAGAGCCATCTCATTTAACTCACACCTCAACTCTGTGGGCAAGACACCAGGTTTTCAAGATGAAAAGTTGAAACAAAGAAAGTTTAAATAAGTTGGCAATTTCCCTGTAAAATATGGGCTTAGAGATTCTTGTGTATGGCTCAATAAAGTCCTTACATGTTTCTGGTTTAGAGTATCTCCAGTGCATTCTCCCAGAAGATTATGACTTTTTAAAATGTATTTGGTACAGGGTCTGACTATGCAGCTGGGACCCATAGTGATCCTCCTGTCTCAGCCTCCCCAGCTCTGGGATTATAAGTGTGCACTACCATGCCAGGTTTTGCTGGCCTGCTTAGTGTGCCTGGGAGTAGGGCTGGAGTGGCATCTGGTGGCGAGGACTGAACCTGGTCCCTGTACTTTTCTAAGTAGGTGCTTAGTGCTGAGCTATCTCAGCAGCCCAAGATTCTTGAATATTTAAGAGGAAGACTGCTCAGCAGGTGGATTTTCCTGCACTTTTCTAAAGAGAGAGGAAACACACCTCCCTGCTGAGTCCACAGAGGAAAATGCTCTGGCCTTTGGATGTAGAGATAAACTGAATCCTACTTTTATCACTTGTTTATTGTATAAGTTAGAGAAGTTAATTTAGCTTTTTAAAGCCTCTGTTTTCTTATTAGAGAAATAGGACAACAATACTGTTGCAAAACAGGAGCAGAGGGACTGAGGTTCTTATACCTGTGAGTGTGAGGGGCTCCCAGAATAACCATCTGTATCTCTGCAGAGAGCGCAGGAGTCCTCTCTGTGCTTGGAGGAAACCCATGGCTCAGCCGCGGGCCTTGAGTGGACCTGGCATCTGACAGCAGGCTGTGAGCCTGAGGAGGCTCCTGTCCCCTGCAGTGCCCTTTGGAGCTTGGGCAACTTCTCTGTCCTCACTTGAGTATTCTCGCAAACCTTCAAAGCGAGAAAGCATCCACAGAAAGGGGATAGCTTGCACATTTCAGAGCGAGAGATAAAATGATCTCCTGTCCAGCATGTGACGTTTTCCACCATGAATAAACCTATGCTATGGCCCATGTGCACTGCTCAACACTTACTTAAAAACATAAAAATAAAAACAAAGAACTCGTCAGTCTCTGTCAGTAATTGAGAATATTTGAGATGGAGACATAGACATATCTTTAAAAAATATCCCTGTTTCAGAAGCGCTGTGGTAGGTGTGGTGGAACGTGCCAAGAGGGACCTATTTAAGGACCTGAGCTTGTCTAAATACAGAATCTGCAAGCTGCCTTACAGAAAGAGGAAAGCAAGAAAGCCCATCTAAAAGCATTTAGTGTTGCTCAAAAAAACATAGCAGAAGCTACTGTCAATTTACTGTCTGTTGGTGTAGGTGCTAAACACCCCCAGAGAAGAGTTGGTGTGGCCCTGGGACCCCGCATGTTTGTGTTCCCACCGAGGAGAGCACAGAGTGCAGCACGCACTGTTGGTCCTAGTCTCTGCAGTCGAGAATGAAGTCTATTGTTCAGTGGTCCTCGGGCGTGCATCCCAGGTGGTGCCTGATCTGTTTCTTTTCTTGTTCATTTTGGCTGGTTTGCATCCCGATCTTCATTTCTTGCTTTTTGGCTTTATAACTATTTTAACATCACAAGCTGTCTCTGGCCATTTTTCTAAGTAGGAGGAATATAAATCATGAGTAAATAAATACGGCTACTGAGGCAATGCAAGACTCCTGTGAGAGTGCAGGTATCCCGGGCGGGCAGACACAGCAGGATGGAGTATTATTATAATGTACTTTATCCTTTGAAGAAAAAACCCTGTACCTATTAGCTATGAAATATTGCCTAGGTTATCAATATGAAAACTCTGCAATGTGGAATGTTTCCTCCCGAAGAATCCAAGGAGGCACTGGTGGTGGCACTGGCCCCTGGCTCCTGTCCTCGCCCCTCCTCTCTGGAGACTCGTTACCTCTGCTGTGGCCAAGAGCTGCCTTTCTCCCTTTCACATGCATATGTGTCCACTGGGCCCTTGGTCGCTCCCTTCTTGTCCTGTACCTTGTCTTCCCCTTCATGTCTCCCTGCAGCTTCTGCAGCTTCTCCTAATTAAGAATGAAGAGCTTCAGAGAATTTCAGTCCCATAACTTGGAGAAACTGTCAGCGCCTTGAAGGGAATTCAAAGGCTCTCACGAAGCCCTGCTGTGTGCCCACGCACAATCCCCTTGGCATGCTCATCCGCAAGCTCCATTCATTTATCCATACTACGGGGTAGCGTTCTAGTGTCCCGAAGATGTCTTATTACTGCATCGTTCTCTGCTGGTACAGTTCTGCCAAACCCCAGATGTGGAGGAGATTAGAATCAGCCGGCACTGGCACAAATTATGCATAGAGTGAGTGGATTCAGCCTGGTCTGGCATGAACTATAGGCAGACAGGTGAGATGCAACAGCTCTCAGGCACCTGGGCCAGCCCTTCATTAACCTTGGGGAAGTCCTTCTTTAAATTTAGCTGTGGATCAGCACCATCTGCCTTTCAGATAGGAGGTTTCAGAATGATTATGCACAGAGAGAAATAGCTATTGATGTACTTATGGGTGCCCAGCAGATCCGTCAATTTCTCAGGCCTCTTTGGCCTTGTTGCTTCATTTGTCTTGATTTCCCAAAAGAACCAGTGGCTGCCTTGCATATTGGCTGGTTCAGCCAATGTTTATGCTCACCTTTGCAAACGTCCATCCTATTCATATTAACAAAGAGTAACTTATTTGTGACTGTCTACATCAAAATTTGATCAATACTGCAGAAGCTGAAAAGAGCTGGTATGTCTATATGGTTGTGTCCACATATTGTTGGAATGTAGAGGATTCTGTGGATAATGAATGTAGTCAGTGACGGTGATGTTTTAAGATCATAGTCAATTGATTTGTATTCTTCTATCAGTTGGTAGTGGTTATTTTGAAAGTTGTTATCATTGAGAATGTTTGAAGAGCTATTTTATCATGTTATAAGCTATTAAAACAATTTGGTGATGTTGTCACTTAAAATCAGTAATAAGGCATTTAATGCCACACCTTAATGAGTACTTCAGTGTGATAAGAAAACAGATAAAGGTCATTTAGATCTCACATCTGTCCTCAGAATTCGAAATGTGGGAAAATGTGGGTTGGACAATCAGCATCCATCCGTCTCCTGCACACAGGTGTGACTGGTAGTCCCACAAGCTGCACATGAGCATATGTGGCCTGTGCGTGAGGCTTTTCCCAGATTTCAAGGGCTTTCTTTTAAGGTGAATTCCTCTTATCATGATACTTAATGTTTCCACTTATTGTTATTTTAAAAAATGCTAGGAAAGTCTCATGACAGGAAAATAACAACAAAATGTTTTCCATTAAAAAGTATTTCTGGCTAGGTACAACGATGAAGGCTTTTTTTTTTTTTTTTTAATGTATTTAGTACAAGGTCTACAGTGTCTATAGGGTCTTACTACAAAGATCAGACTTGTAGTGATTCTCCTGCTTTCAGGTTCCCAAACTCTAGGATTATAGGCAGGTGCCACCACACCCAGTCTCAATTACTGTCTCAGCTGCCCCAGGGGAGGGGCTGGCTCAGCATGCTGGGGATCTAACCCTGGCCACTGTGCTTTGCCTAAGCTGAAACTTTAGCCCACTGAATTATGTGGCTATCTCTGCAGGGTGGTAATTCTAGCAATTGTTTTGGAAGCTGAGGATTACAAATTTGAATCCAGTTTGGACGACATAGCCACTTAGACTCTCAAAATAATATTACTAACCTAAGAAATACACTGAAGATGTAGCTCATTGTGAAGGCCTTGGAGTTGGTCCCCAGTAAAACACACACACACACACACACACACACAAGAAAAAATGTTTCAGTGCATCTTAAGAAATAATTTTAAACCTAGAATCTTACATATTTCAATTGATCTAATTTTTAATAGTGATATTCACAACTCACATGCCCCGATTTAGAAGATAGTAGTGAAATCTAGACTGTGGTACTGTTTTTGCATTCTCAGATGTGGTCTAACGATTTAATTAAAGAACACTTTCTTCTGTGTAGATCCTTCTCCTTTCAAGTCCACTTTCATTATGTTCTAGTTCATCTAAATATGAGGAATAATTAGGATTGTACTCTATTTACTTTTTTTTTTTTTGTTTAACTTTACCCAGTCTACCAGCAATACTAAGCCCCATGGTTACCAAAGATCTCCTGGTGTACAAAAGAGCTCATAAGATCAATTCTCCGTATTAGAATTTTTAGTGTCATGGAAAGGTCTGGAAAAATGAGAAGTGTAGTTGTGAATGATAATCAGAGAGACCTTTAAGATGAACTGCCTATGAAAGGCCACAGCCTGAGTGCATCCTGGCCATCTTTTCCCTGGGTCCTGCTTGGCTAAGATCCTTGGCGGTGGCAGCTGGACCCTTGCTGGGCCCCCTCACTGGCTCAGATGATCCCAGGTCATCTGCCAGTCATGTGCTCAGGAAGACTGCCAAGCATCCCTGTTCCTTGTTGCACTGTAGATAAAATAGAACTGGAAATGATATTGCTACCTTTGAAAGTTTTCTCAACACTTAACTTTTCCCACTTACTGAGTTTCCTAGAATATTTTATGAGGGAAGGTTTTCTTTTCTATTTTTCAAAAACAAAAACAACTTCAATTTCATTCCTTATAAGAGCTCATGAGTTCTCCAACAACAAGACCTGTGCTGTGTCCCTTTCTATGTCTCTAAGGCCCACCTGCAGACCTGGTATATGACACAGTAGATGATGCAGTGCATTTTTAGATATTCAGTGAATGAAATAGTAAACAAATGGGTGGATTTATAATAATGCAAGAAATCTCTTGCTCCACGTATTTCTGCCAAGCACAGTTATGGTTGCCATGATAATGAAAGAAGAAGAGAAAATTTAAAAAGCAAGACAAATGTCTCTAAGGAAGTCAAGGAAACCTCTTATAGGATTACAAAATGTCATGGATGTTAAGTACATGGAAACAATAGCATCCTCGCAGAGTTCCTGATTCACAGTTACCCACACAGAGCGCAACACTATGAGTCATTTAATAAGGACTTTTGGTAATGGATGATTGAAGGTGATAATAGCACCCTCTGTTCTGTGGCTTCTCCAACACATTGTCCTGGATACCAAGTGACCAGGCGGCCTAAAAGAATCTCATTCCCACTCCTTCCTATGTCCTTTGTTTATTCTCTATGATTTCCTTTAGTGACAGGTTTTCCTAAAGTGTGTTTCTGTCCCTCTTCCTTTGAGGGCCAGAGAAGTGACATCTTAGGGAACCGCTGGTGGCAGAGGTGGCCAACTGCCTTTTGAGGAGAATCTGTGTAAGGGAGATTCAGCCCACAGGGTGACACTTGACAATTTTGTTTTGAACTTCTCTGTTATTTCCAGTAAAGTGATTTCCTTGACATTTTCTTGTGGCATTTAAAGGAGGGTGACAGTGGGTTTTCTTTTCCTTTATCATCCTTTTTCTTTCTGTCCCCCTCTAAAATGATTTATCTGCTCTTTCTTCAAAAGTCAGCACTCCTCAGAGTCTAATAAGCAGTGAGAGTGCCGCAGAGGGAGGCTCACTTGGGCTTCTCCACCCGGTGGGGACTGGTCTGCAGAGCCATGTGTGTACCAGTGGGCAGCAGTGCTATGGAGGGAGGCCCGCTTGTGCTTGTCCACACAGGCGGGGGCCACTCTGCAGGGCTGTGTGTGCACCACGGAAGCAACACCTGCATAGTGTCACACAAAGCTGCATGGAGCTCCTAGGGCTAAGCAGGCCGCTGGCCACACTCCGTGTGCCCCTCTCATCTCTCTGCAGTTAGTCTCTGGCTTGTGGATCATCCACAGCAGATCCTCAAACCCAAGCAGCTCTCAGATGCATGGCCCTATTACTCTCCAGACAACTCATCATGAAAAGACCAATTAATTTTAATCTTAGCCCAGGCAAAACATAATTAGATAACTCTGCTGGTAGAATATCATAGAAAGCATTTCAAAGCTAGAAGCAAGTTCAGTACACCTCATCACTGGGAAGGCCAGCAGGCTACATCTTTCACTTCCTCTTGGCACCCTGGAGCCACCTCTCAGGAGGTTGCCTTCAAGGGCAACGTCAGCAGGAACTGAGGAGGACCAGGTTATATGAGTGTATTTACTTCTGTGCTTAGACTATAACAACAGTGGCCATTCCAGAGGAGGCAGTGCAAGATTTATTGGAACAACATTTGTAAGCTGTGAAGCACGGTGTGCACACACAGCACACTTTTCACTGGGATGGGGCCATCCTGCCTGCTGGACCGTGCCTGGTCCTGTGAGCAGCTTGTGTGGGCCATCCTGCCGTGAAGGCCCTGTGCTTCTCTCCAGACCCCTTCTACACTGGGTCTTCTCACCCTGCTTCTTGTAAGGTTTGATTTGAGGATCTGAAGGAGCATGCTACTTCCAAGTGGACCTCCAGAAGGAATCTGCCCAGAACTCCTGATCTCAGATAACAAAAAGGGGTTTTTGTAACAAAGCATGTTCCTACAGCACCACCCCCCTAGAGCCCATGGCTCCTGAGGGTGCCTTTGTTCTTTTCTGGGACACAGAAGCCACAAAGCAATAAGGAAATATGCTCATCTCAAGCACATTTCAATCTCTTCAGGTCTCCATTATTCTTTCTTTAAATGCTTATGGAATAAATGGAATTTATAATCAGAAACCATAAAATGTCTGATTTATTACTCATCTTGATGACAATAGTTCATAACTTGTGTATATTTTATCTCATCTTCTTAATACTATGGTGTGGAGTTGGAATTCAATGGTTTCAACACGTTCTGTGGAGCTGCCTTGCCCCCATGTGGGAGTAGTGCCCTTTCAGGGAGGGTGGTAAGTCTGCTCTCCTTCCTTTCAGGAGACTGGGAACCCTGGGGTTCTCAGGGCAGAAAGTGCTTGTCTCTGCACAAAGGTCCTCAGCAGCCCTGTGATGAGGACCAGCCTGGCTGTCAGAGTCATGGACTTTGGTGCCAGAAATGCTGCATTCCAAGTTTGAATGCTCCCGATCTTGAAGACATTTCCTTTCAGGGTGTTTACTGCTATATTTCTGGTATGCTTGGGAGGAACTGTTGTTCCCAGAGGGTTTGAGAATTATGTCATAACCAACTGCAAGAGGCATCCTTGGAGGAGGGTGATGGTGCTAGGGGATAGACAGACAGAGACAAGTCTCAAGAGTGAATCCGCAGAAATCAGGACCATAGAACTCAGTTTCCTGGCTAGGGTGGATTTATTCTTCAAGCCATTCTTCTTTTCTGTTGGATATAAATTATCTTAAAGTAGGAGAGAGAGAGAGAGAGAGAGAGAGAGAGAGAGAGAGAGACAGAGACAGAGACAGAGACAGAGACAGAGACACAGAGAGAGACTGAGAGAGAGACAACAGGGAGAGGGAGAGGAAGAGGGAAGGGATGGGAGGGAAGGAGGGAGGGAGAGAGAGACAGAGATCTTTGTCTAGTGAGACTCCATCACCTCTAAATATCTCTCTGTTTGGCTTCCTCAGGTAAGAGTTCTAGCTTCCTAACCCCATATCATCCCCTCAATGTTAACACCAACACAAGTATCCAACCAGCACAATCTTCTCATATTTTGCCAACTTCCCTAGCAATGTCTTCTTTTTGTGCCTGGCCCAGGGTCTGTACCAGGGATGCACTTTAAATTCTGCTTCATTAACTCCTGGTCTTTAGTCCAGAACAGTTCCAGCTGTCATGGGCTTGTTAGGCTGCATTCTGGACTCTGACTTGAAACTGAGTCTGTCTGACCTTTCTTGCTCTGGGTTGCCCATCTGGGCAGCAATATTACAGAAAAGGTGACAAGCTCTCCATGTAAATTCTACTGGGTAGCACTGTTTCTACTCCAGAGAGTGTGAGAGACATTTCTTGGATAAATAGCTGTCTGCTGGATTTCCCCATAATGTGGACAGTGTTTTCTGGGAGCAGCATAAAGGTCTCACCCTGCATTCCTCTCTGTGCTGCAACCCCCCCCCCCCCCCAGTCTTCAATGTGTTTGCTCCTGGAAGAAGTGGGTTAATCCAGTCACATGCACTGAGTAGGTTCTTAGGACCAAGGCCTTGCTTCCAGCTCATTACCAGTGTGGTGTCCTGGAGATAAGGTGGTTGGCTTCAAGTTCAATGCATTCTCAATTCTGTTTGCTGAGAAATGTTTATTTGAAAAAAAAAATTTTTCTCTCTGAATCAGAAAATGAGCTGAATCTGGCTGCATCATGTCTTGCAGACAAATATCCTCAAAGATCCTTGATTCAAACTATAGTTTTTCTTTACCAGTCTTTGAAATGTGGTCCTGAATTGCTGTCCTCTCCTTAGAATCCATAAGTGGTGTTCCCATGTGTCAGTGGTCAGTGGCCTCAAAATCTTGGAAGGCTGAGAGAATTATTTGTGTTATAAGGGAATGTTTTCTGTTTGTATTATTCATATCTTACATTGCTTTATCTCCTGGGTTTTTATTGTTGTTGTTGCTGCTTTTTTTGTTTGTTTGTTTGTTTGTTTTTTTGTTTTTTGTTTTTGTTTTTTTTTGCTTTTGCCACCTCCAAAAATTGTAATATGTACTTATGGAGATTGAGGAAAAAGAATTGCAAGTTGCTCTCCTGTTTGGGAACTTTAGCAAGACCCTGGATCAAAAATTTTTGTAAATAAAAAGCATAACAAGAGCTTGAGATGTAGCACAATGATGGAATGGCCAACAGTACAACTAAGTCCCCCAAAAAGCAAAGGAGATGTGAGCAGAGGTAGAGTGGATAGACAAACAGAACAATGACACCGAGAGTCCCACATGCTGTGCACCTGGTGGCACATACCTATAATCCCAGCACTCTGGGAGACTGAGGCATGAGGAACACAAATTCAAGCCCAGCCTGGGCAACTTAGCAAGAACTTATTTTGAAGATAAAAATTTCTAAAAAGAGTGCTGGAACGGAGCTCACCAGGAAGGGCCTGGATTCAATCCCCACTAGCCCATCCCCTCAGAAAAGTCAGCTTCTCTCTTTTTTCTCTATTTTCCCATATCCCCATGTAGCAAGCAAATGTGGACACACACACACACACACACACACACACACCCAGAAGAGAGACATGCACACATGCACAATTCCATGGGGGCACAGCCCCAAATTTCTGCTAGCAGTCATCTTAAAACTCTAGTAAAGAAGACCCCTTCCAAAAGTGGGATTGCTCTCCTGGTTTTGGGCGAGAGCTGAGGCTGTGTGGAGACACACCTCTTGCTGACATTAGTTCTGGCATTAGAGCTCCTGCACACACACGTTCCATAGCAAAGAGACCTGGCTCTAATGCTAAATTATAGTCTGGAGGAGCGGACTCAGGGGGCAGCTGATCATGAGCTATAAATACCTTCAAGGTAACAATGCAAATGAGGGAAGGGAATTATTCATCTGCTCAGCAGGTGCTTGGACAATGAGCACCAGCCTAGAGCTAAGGAAGAGAAAGTTTAAGCTGGGGATTAGCAGAAAAGCTCTTCACACATAGCTTCTTGCCTAGGGCTCTGGACTTTGGAGCCCAGTGCCAGGTACCAGGGGCAGATGCCTGACAGTTTGTGGCTGTGGGCCTGGAATTCTCGCCAGATCCAAAGATCGCAGGGTAGCCTCTGCTCTCTGGTCCTTACGTGTGCTCCTAGAAAGCTGTTTCCAAAAACACCTTTGCCTCTAGCATTCCGTTCATATCCTGGCTGCTCAGGAAACAGATTCCGCCTGGTTGATTCCTGTGGCATCTGTGAAGCCTTGCTCTGTTCCTTCTGGCCTCCTCACTGGGGCTACCTGTAGTCAAGCCACGGTACCTAGTGCCAATCCCTTATGGAGAGGCACCTTTCCCATATGGAAACATACCTGGCTCCTGAGTAACATTTGCTAGGTTGAAAAGTGATAAAATCTAAACTATTAGTAGCTAAGTATAAAATAAAAGATGGTTTTTATTTTATAAAATAAAATAAAAGATGGTTAAAATATGTCAGGAACAGCAGTAAGAACATTCCAGCAATTATTACTGTGTAAATTATTAATTGAGCGCCTTTCGAATATGTGTCTCCACAGAAATTGTCAGGAATCTTCTGTTTCCAGAATGGGTATAGGATCTGCTCTTGCACAGAGGCTCTGTTCTTTCCAGCCTGGATTTCGTTCCTTTCTGATGTGTGAAGATGGTTTTTACTCAATGATACAACCAAACAACCAAGCACAGGTCTCCATTGTTTGCTATTTTCCTCTCCCTCATTAACATCCACCGAGTTACTATGATGAATTAAGACACTAGGGACACAGGCAAAGCACTTCTACTCCCCACAGTTTCAGGAAGTCCATTGGTTTGGCATGAGAAAAGGAGTTCAAGTCCCAGATGCATCATTTTTTAACTCTGTAATCCAGGGTAATTCACTGATTCTGCTGAATTTCAGATAATAAAACCTACTAAGAGGCAACCGTGAGGTTTGTTGAGCTCATCCACAGGCCCACACTCATGCACGGGCAGGAGCCTCCCCTGACACAGAGGAGCATCCCGTCGGTTGTCAGCACTAGGATGAAAACACACTGAATAATGTTTACAAGCAGCAAGAGCATGGAACTGTGCCTGACTTCCCCATTATGAGAAGCTAAGCATTGTCATCCTCAGCACTCATTTACTGGGGAAAAGAAGGCTCTAGAATTGCCTAGTTTCCACCTACAATTTGTGTATTTCCAACTAGTGAGTTCTTGTCTGTGTTCATTTGGGGTGCTTGGGCAGGAGAGAGAGAGAGAGAGAAAGAGAGAGAGACAGACAGAGAGAGAGACACAGAGAGAGAGACATAGAGACAGAGAGAGAGAGAGACAGAGAGAGAGAGACAGAGAGAGACAGAGACAGAGACAGACAGACAGATGGACACAGAGACAGAGAGAGCTCTTTGCTTAGTATAAATGCATTGAGATTTAAAAACATGGATGAAATCTAGGAAAATCTTCACAGAGGAAGTGCATTTGAGAATGTCTTGCTGCTAGGAAAAGGTCAGTGTTAGACTGGACATGTGTATTAGGCAGAGCTCTCCAGAGGAGCAGAATCAAAAAGATGTATGTGCATGCTTGTGTCTTCATGTTTGAAGCTCATATTTTTTTTGTAGGAAATTCAGATTTTAAGAGCCTGGCTCATACAAGTGTGGAAACTCTCAAGACTGAAATTGCAGGGAAGAATTGAGAGTAGAAAGCAGGAGAAGAGGTGATGACTCAGCTCGATGGCCGAGGGGAGTTGGCAGCAGTGTGCTCTGTTCTTTAGGGTGCAGCCGTATTTTTCTATTGGAACTTTCAAGTGACTGAATGTTTGCCCACATTATGGAGGATACTCTGCTTTACCAAGTCTACTGATTTAGACGTTAGTCACATCTAAAAAATACTTTCAAAACAACATCTAAAATAATGTTTGATCTAATATCTGGGTATTATAACCCAACCAAGTGGACATAAAAAATTCACCATTGCCATGTGACAGGGAAGCGAAATCATGATATTCACATTAAATACTGCTCTATTTAACCCAATGGGGTTTAGAAGGAGCCTCTCTCAGTGGAGAGAATGAGAGGAAGGTCAATTCAGACTTCGATGAAGAAGTATTTATCTGTAGAACAGAAAAAGGGAGGGGGCAAATATCCCTTGCACAGCTCTCAGGCAGGTAGTATTCAGCCTAATGTTAGTGTGAATGCCATGGTGCAAAGAGAAGGGTTCAATAGTAAACAGTTGATGAGAGAAGGGAGTGTCTGCTTCACTTTATTTCTTCCATGGGAAACTAGAAAATGGATCAAAGTAGTTCAAGAAAATAATGGACGACAGGAATGGAAAAAATACACAAAGCCAGCCCCTAAGATGTAACTAACTGTCCATGTTGTGCCCTGGATACACATTCCAACTGGGGATGCAGGAGAAGACAAAGACAGTGAAGAACAAAAAGAGCTCTTTGCCTTCTCCTGAGTGTGTCCAAGGGGTCCTCACAAGTCAGAAAACCAGACAGTTTGGTTTAGCTGTTCGTTGCTTGTCAAGAACTACACATCAGCACATAACCTTTTCATGCCAATTACAGTGCATTTTATGTAATTAAAAAGGAAAAGTCAAAATATTAATAGTCTGTATTCAAAGGTCATGCTATCTCCAATCTTCTTCCCAATGCTGGAGAAAAAGCATGTGAGATCTTCTCCAGAGGCTGGTATAAAGTCCAAATCCAAGTCACAGCTATCTGTGTACAACTCTTTTGAGCAATTGCCATGGTTGACCTCCCTAGAGTCTTAGAAGCTGTGGTTGCACTCAGGAAGTTTATGTATTGACAGGGGCTTTAAAAAGTGAGTATCATTCCATTCTTAGCCCTTGTTCAGGCGAGGACACAGGAAGCATTTCCTCTACCACACAACTAATTTGTGAATAATTAAGACCAAGCCTCAGCTTTTGTGACTTTTGGACAGGTACTCATTGTCTTTAGTTTGAGTTAGAAACTCCATATCTGACCTAATAAAGCAGAAGGTGGTGAGGAGATGATCAGCCAGTTCCCCAGAGAGACATCTCCCATCACTGATGCTGAGCTGAGAAGCACTTCAGAGTAAGATCACACTTCCATCAAAACCAAGAGACCACATTGCCCCATGTGAACATGAGAATGAGCCGCCATCCCTCCCAGATGACATGAAAGGAGGTAGCTGCCACCTAAAAGTACATGGTTGCAGGTGATGGAGACGGAGCTCACATAGCAGCTACAATTATAACATTCAACATTATTGCTCGATATGAAGCTGGGTCCCTTTAAGCTCTTCACTGAAACAAGTTCATCTTTATAGTAATCCTATGCTCTGGATATTATCAGCATCCCTCTTTTACAGATAAATAAATAGTTAGGCACTTCTAATATTTCTAACTTCTCACATCTAGACATAGGTAGAGCTAAGATTTGTAGGATGTGCAAACCCTACCCTGTGGTGTCCATCTAGCTTTGACTATCTGGTGAAAATATCTCCTGGGAAAATCATGAGCTTCCATAAGTAAACCACTTTTAGGTATACCACAGGCAGACATAGAGGTTCATATGAAATTCTAGGATTCTGAAAAGAGAGCAGAATTACAGAAATCTTGAAAAGGGTCCCTGGGGAAGGCAGGACCCCCACACAGAGCCAGCTGATGACATGTAACAGTGGCCTTTGCATCTTTGTGGCATGTCACCTGGATCTGGTAGAGCAACGTCTTCATTATGAAGTAGATGAAAATCCTGATGCACAGCCTGAGAGAGAGCATCCCACGCTGTTCCTCAGGAGCCAAGTGACAGGAGCAACAAAGAGCAAGGGATGGAGCCAGCGACTGCCCCTCCCTGTTGGGTCCTATTTTCATGCCCACCTGCCATCTCCCCCAAATGCCATTAGCTCACAGAGTGGATGAAGTCTCATTGCATTATCAGTCACCACAACAAAAGAGCTCTTTGTACTCAGGCTGCAGTGAAATGATGGAATAATGAGGTGAATTTTACACAAGAAATTCCCTGATGGGATAGTGCGTCCTGTGTACTGGGGCCCTTATTCCCAGCACAGGAGGAGGGACATTTCTGTTCAGGAAGTCTGCACATGGTGGCTCTTTAAGATCCGATCTTGATGACAAAGTGAGCCACGGAGCTCTGGCTTCTGTCTAGATGCTTCTTGAATTCATACTTTCCCATCCAGAAGGAGAAAGGGCATGGGAGACTTCCTGAAAGGTTGAGCACCTGTACCCCTCTCCTGCTTTCATTGTCCTACTTTCTCCCAGAGATATTTCTCCTCTATGCCAGCCCTGCTCACTAACAGGGGAATGAGCCAGACACAATCAGGGTTCCATGAAGATAAATCATGAGTTTGACCCAATTCTGTTCAGTTCACTCTGCATTGGTTATATGATTCCTTTCCCTGAATCCTTGTCATGTAACCACTAGATCCTCTTTTTATAAAAAAAAAAAAAAAAAAAAAAAAAAATTATTTATTTGGTACGGGGTCTCACTATGCAGCTTGGATTTGTAATGATTCTTCTGTCTCCACCTCCCCAGCACTAGGATTACAGGTCTGGTTTACAAGAATGTACTACCACACCTGGGCTTCTGGGGCTGACATGACATGTGGTACCAGGGATCAAACCTGGCTCCTTACACTTTCAGGCAGGTGCTTAGACTGCCAAGCTGTCTCCCCAGCTCTAGATCCTCCTTTAATAAAACTACTCTCTACACTCCCAGCTGCTAAGAGAGAGAGGATTTTCCATATTGGAATGAGGGGATGTGGCTCTTTAGGATGTTTCCAATTCCTGCATTCTGTTGCTGATAAAAGAAACTTGGTTGAATCCCTACTTCAGATCAAGATAATCTGGGGCTGAAGATCTGCTCTAGGACCTCAGCATCATCTCAGATCTCTGTGTCTTTCCTTTCTGCAATGAGTAGTATCAGATTCTTGTTCTCCTGACCAAAGAAAACATAGCTGCATCACCTCTTTCTTCCTTCAATTCCCCAGAAGGAAGAAAGAAAAGTTGTTAGAGAGGTAAAAATGACTAGGGACAGCAAAACTGTCCCTGAATTTATTAAGAGATTTCTCATTTCTGACTGCTGGCCTGGTCTTCCATATCTAGTCCTTCCATGGTTACACAAGAATCTGTGACTGGTGCTATTTTAGTTCAATCCATTGTTGCCATAAACTAACTCAGAAGCATCTGAATCAGGAGGGTGGGGAAGACATACATCAGGTGTCTCAATCAGCTTCCCATTGCTGGGACAAAATATCCAGCCTTTGCACCTTTAGGGAGAAGAGACTGATTTTGGCTCATGGTTTGAGTCCGCATTGAGACAGAAATGGCAGAGTGGAAGACCTGAGTGGAGGAAGCTGCTTTGCAGGATGGTCAGGAAGCAGAGGAAGGAAGAGGCAGGAAAAGCAATGTCCTGCTCAGCTGTATCCTCAGTGGCTGCTCCAGGCAGGTCCCACCTTCCCACAGCACATCCACCTATTAGGGTTCATCCATTCATTGATAGATGAATCCACTGCTGAGTTCAGGGCCCCTGCAAGGCAACCTCCTTCCAAAAGCCATGTCTCTGCATACATGAGCCTTCTGGGGGACACTTTCTGTCTACACTGAACCACTAGGCTAGAGGGTCTTCTATATTCAGACATCTTTTCTTATGGAGGCTTTTCTATAATAGAGAAGAAACAACGAGAAGACCCTCTGGTATTACATAGTACCCTTGAAGCTGGGTTATTTTTTTCATTTTCTCTCATGTTACCTATTACATGGACCTCAACAATGTTCCCTCTTTTTGTCTCAACCCTGCCAATCATCCTTGCTGCTGAGGGCTCCACTGTTGGTCTCCTGTGGCATGATTCCTGCCTCCAACTTTCTTTAAAGGCTCCTGTGAGATAGGGAGATGTCAGTGAAGGATGTAAGTAACGAGTCACAAAGTGCATAAGCTCAGGAGAGTCAGTGCTCAGCGTGGGGACTGTAGCTAATATAATATACTGTGCATTTGAAATTGTGAGGAATGTTGCTTTTCAGGGCTGTCCAGATAGCTCAGCAGATTAAAGTGACTGCTTAGGCAGATGCAGGGGCCCAGGGCTAGTCCTGCCCTTGGGGCACACTGAGATAGCAATTGAGGCTGGACATGGTGGCACGCACCTGCAATGCCAGAGCTTAGGAGGCTGAAAAGCAAGAGCATCACTAGGAGTCTGATCTGTGTAGTAAGACCCTGTAGACATTGTATCACATACATTTAAAAAAATGTAGCTTTTATGTATTCTCACTACATGTGTACAAAAGGTAGCTATGTGATGCAATCGGTATGTTAATTAGCTGCTCTGTGGCAATCACTCCAAAGTGCATACATGTACCAAACATCAGACTGTACACTTGGAATGTATGCATTTTTCAGTTGTCAATTATGCCTCAATAAAATTGAAAAAAATCAAAATCATTTGAGAATCTAGAAAAACAGAATTCTAGTGAATTCCTGTTTCATACAGAATGACAGAAGCTCTCCCAGCTTGCACATGGGTTCCTCTTAGTGGCTTCCTAGTCGGTCATTTCGCAAACATAAACATCCTATGACACAGATCCTGAATTCCTACACTACTGTCTCTTTGTTCTTTCTATTCTGACAGAAGTGATGAGATCCTTTTTCTTCAGTTGGGATCCTCCCACACATGCATATTCTTTTTCCACTGGTGCAGATTCGTACTACGTAATGATGACATTCATTGAGAGGAGTTGTTGCATATAATACGATATATTTTAATTCTTGTTTTTCCCTCCAGATTCTTTAAATGCTAGAAGACCATCTTTTTTCATAAATGAACCTTGAGTAGGCTCCTCTGCAAGCTTTCACACTTGTTAGCATCTAGGATCTCAGACCTAGTCCTTCACATCACCTGCATTGAGTCAGGAACCTCTGCAATGCAGGTCTGGGTCTCGGTTGCCTCTGAGGTGCCGCATCTGGCACCAGTTCTCTGATATGATTCTTTATTAGCAAACTGTGTGCACTGTCCTGGGTGGTTTGTCTGAAGAAGCTATGACTGTTCCCATCCCCACTTTATAGTTTAGAAAACCTCAGCCAGAAGAGAGTAATTCATGTTTATACCTATAGTAAGCAAAGGAGCAATGGTTTTCACCTTGATTTCTGGCTCCCGTGCCTGCATCTTAGATGTTAATCAATAGTGCTTCCCAGTAAACAATTTGGTTAGAGAATGAGCATGGCTGTGCAGGTTGCCCAGCCCTTGTTGGACAAGGCAGATTCGGCTGCAGAGAAAGGTGGCATCCTCTCCCATCGGCTTGTGACTCATCTTTGACCCATCTTCCAGCCCAGCTCTCACGCTCTAAGCAGTGAGGAGTCAGGCAAGGGCTGCCCTACTTTTGGTTCAACTCCCAGGTTGAATTACTTCTGGTCAAAGGTCACACCCTAGCAAGCTCCCCCTAATCTCTTTGGCCCCTTGCTGTTGCTCTTGCTCTCCTTCCATCCTTCCTTCCCTCCCTCGCTTCCCTACCCCCTTCTACCGCTCCGGAGAGACAGCTGTAAAATCCACACAGCCATCTCTGACGCTGCTGCTAACCACAGGCATTCAGGAGCAGTCTTGCTCCAAATCCTGCCTCCTATTTTAATATTTCCTGTGGCGTTTTATAGAAATAGCAGAACAATTGCTCATCCACAGGGGGTAAAAGAAGCAGGATTTTATATAATTAAATCTGAAAGCAACGAAGTCCCCCAGCCTGTGAGGCGTGGAGGGAAGGGGTGACGGGATGAGAGCCCTGTGGGTGACGCGGAATCCAGCTTTCATCCCCCAGCCTAGCAGTGGCAAGGACTGTAGACGTCATTTTTGCCTTCAGTTCCACTTCTCCTTACAAGGTGCTGCAGCAAGGTAAATGGATCCCTTGTCAAGGGTCGCTTAGAGTCACCTGCATCCAAAGGGAGCGTCTGCATTCTAGGAAGTGTTGATAATTTATTTCCACCTCCTGCACTGGCAGAAGAAGCAAACAATGACAGTTCCTCTCCCCGAAGGAGCATTTTCAGCAGATGAGGAACAGAGATATCAGCAACATCTGCCTGTAGCCAGCACGCCTTGAGTTTCCCATAAACACAGTTTCCATGAAAACCAAACAAAGGAGCACAGAGAGTGGCCAGGCAGATTTTTCTTCAGGATGGGAATGAGCCCCAAGGTCTCTTTCCTCTCAAGGCCGGGGGGCCGATGGCTGCCCCCTCGTGGCTGCCAGGGCCAGAAGGCCCCACGTGGGCCCCCGCCGGCCACGCACCACGCTCTCTGGCTGATTGTTCCTTTGATGCGCAGTAAGTGCAACATAATTACCGGCTTGGTCACAATGCAAGTGACTTTGACAGCCCAGTGTGTGGCTCTTTAAAGAAATCATAGGAAGGTCCCCAAAGAGAAGCAGTGCTCCATTGGGGGTTTGTTTCCGGACCTCTACACCGTTCAAGCCCCAGGCCTTGTAGAACTTGGTTCTCAGGGTGGAGCAGTGACCTCCTCTTGCACTAAGTCAGGCGGAGGAGGGAAAGGAAAAGAAACAAAGGGCTCCTGCCCTGTAGTTCACCTCTTTCTCATGATCAGTTGTTTCCAAAACCTGGAATGATGCCTCCGCAGGAGCCCTCTCTCCACCCTCCGGAACTTCTTGCTTAAATGTGGATTTAATAGCATTCCGGGCTTATTCCTCTTGCTCCCAGTCTCCTTCTCCTCAGCACCCAGGGGCGCTTGTCTCTCCAGCAGGCACTCCCCCTCCCTGACCCAGATCTCCGCTCTGAGGAAGACACTTGGCTCCTCCAGGACAGTGTACACGCATGCGCACTCAGGCGCATGTACACACGGGGACAACGGATCGCACACACAAGGGCACTGACCCTGGCCCTCAGCAAGCAGCTCTTGTCCGGAGACACACACCACATGGCCTGCAAACAGCTTCCTAAGTACATTTTGAGCTCACACATGCTGCTAGAAATCCGGCCATGAGTTCTCTTAAATGTTTAGCCTACTCGTTGCTACGATTAATTGGTGTTGCTGTGCTGATGGTGGTAAGGTACTGTGCCTACCATACCTGCAAGGCAGCCTGCTGAGAGCTGGGGGGTGGGGGTGGCACAGGAGCTGAGCGCTGTGCGGCGCTGGCGGTGGGGGACACGAGGAGTCCATATCATTTTTCCTTTTCTGTAAAGCAGGGTTGCACCGTTTGGTTTACATTAACAAGTTTCAATCATTTTTATTATTGCTAGATTGATTTTCTGTTCATATATATATATATATATATATATATATATATATCAGAATTAGCTGAAGAACTTTCAGCCTTGGGCACCTGAAAGAAACAGCAGTGCCACCACTCAACTATTGTTGCCCCCAAAGGAGCTGTACGTGGCGACAGAGAGCTTGTTGCCCATGCTGTGGCCCTAGACACAAGCCAGATGAAATGTTTATATTGAAAGTGAGGCTCATTTGAGAATTCCATAGTATTCGTATGTGTCTGTGACCAGACCACTCTGGCCATGGAGTGACAGGTTGCCCAGACTGGTCAGAACCATCCATCCCCTCAACCTTTCCTTCTGACCTCACCAAAGGCAAGCATCTGATTAAGCTCAGGGCACAGGTAAATCTGAGCTCTGCTGTGGCTCAGCCCTGGGAACTTGTTAGGGGTAAGATCGCTCCATCTCAATTTCCTCACCCTATAAAATGGGAACAATGACCTTGATGGTACCGGGAGTCTTTCAAACTCCAAAGCAAGTTGATTCAATCAAAACGGCCATGTAACAATGCACCGAGCTTCTTTACGGGTGAGTATTCTACATTTGTGCTAGCTGGAACATGGACTACTCCTGGTGCTAGAAGAGATCTGAAATCCTGTGTTGCAGGGAGTCAGAAGTGAAAAAACCTGTCCTCGCTTTGAAGATGAGAAGGGCTCAGATGGGTGTGTCTGGAGGGAAAGGCAGCGTTTGATGGACAACCCTGGAGGCAGCAGGCTGCACCATGGATTAGTGGCATCGTGAGCTGGGGCAGGCAGCCGGGAAGATGCTCTCTCAGGGGACAAGGAATTCAAAGGTGGTGACTTGAGTTCCCAAGAAACACGCCTTTTCAAGGGCGCCAAGAAGGCTGAGGAGCTAATGCAGCAGTCTAAGTGTCTGCCTGGCAAGCGCAGGGTCAAGGGTTTGGTCCTGGTATCGCATGCTGTGCTAGCCTGGAACCCTGGGTACACAGTGCTGGCTACTGAAACTGGGCATGCTGGCACAGACCTGTAATTCCAGTGCTGGGAAGGCTGAGACAGGAGGATCACTGTGCATCTGAGTTTCGAAGTGAGACTGTTTCAAATGAATAAATGAGTACATAAATAAAAGATTAAAAATAATGCAGAGAACATTGTGTGTGGCCATGTGCTTCTGATACATGAAGGAGTCTAGTACATTCTGTCCCTCCTGGTGGCCCCATGAGGTCTGTCAGTTGGCCACATAGGAACTGTGCCAAGGGAGAAAGTGTCCCTGTAGCAGAGCCTTGTGGTGTCTGTAATGCTGCTGATCGTTCTGTGGGACAGAAGCCCTACTTTTTTGGGTGCTCAGAGGAGACATGCTGTGAGGTGAGTGGCAGGTACTGCCCCATTCAGACACTCTAGGCTCCTTCCTTTCTCTTGTCTGTGTCACTTTTTTTTTTTTAGCTGAGGCTCCTACTTGACAAGGGCTCTGATTTTCACCCCAGCTGCTCCTGAACTGGAGCCTGCCTCTTCCCTTCATAAATTATTTCTATTATCTGTCTAAGTACTCTGCATCCTCTCAAATGAGCCACAGCTAGGGAGTGGCCCTCAAGGAGAGAAGCTAGACTCTTGCAATTATTCAACTGTCACTAAGTCAAAATGAACCATGAATTTAACCTTAGAAGATTCAGTTTGAGACTAAGATCTTCTACATTCTGCAGTGGTAACTTTGTGTCTTCAGACATGAACCTTGGTTTACTCATTTGTCAAATAGGAACATTGTTTCTCTGGACAGAGTGGCTAACAGAGATTAAATGACATAAATATAATTTATTGTGCAGATCCAGTATTTTGATATCATTTTATGGCTCTTACAACTGTTCAAAGAGAGATAATCTCTCATTTTCAAAAATGTATCAAGCATCCTACAAGTAAATTAATGTATTCAAATTAACACTGTGTGTGCACAGCACAGGCCTGCTCTGAAGCAGTGTCATCTCCATCATCACCCACAGGATTGGGCAGCTTTTAACCTAAGTGGGGAATACCCAGTGTTTCCCCCACTGCCTTCAGGGCTTTTCCTCTGGAGGTTGGATGATCCAGCATCTCTCCTGGGCATTTAGGAAAGGCTATCTCAGCCCCCTGCATTGAACAAATCTGGGAAGTATAAGGCTCCTGCCTCCTCCCAGCCCAACCTGTCCTCCTCCCAAGGAGCAGAGGACACCTTGGACAGGGGAGCAGACATAACATCCTTACCTTACACTGTCAGCAGTGCCAGGGCCAGGCCAGAACTCCAGACCTGAGCATATGTTTCTTCTGACACGACACCACCTTGCTACGTGACCCATTGCAAGTGTTTCCGACAGCATGCTCCTACTGTTTCCTGCTCCTCTTCCCTCCCCATGTCCTTCTCTTCCCTAACGCAGAGTATCAGTGTCACATGCAGAGCTTAGAAATCACTGTGGCCTCTGAGCTCTTGTTGATGATTTCACTTTGTCAGAAAGAATTCAAGGAAGCAAAAAAGGCCAGGAACATCAGAGTAAGCCCATTTGACTCCACAGAGAACAGTAGGGTCTGGATTATTTGTAGGGACTCATATTGGCCCAGAGACTAAGTGTCAGTTGTTCTGAGGGCTAAGTTACTCAGGTGGAGACCCTTTGAAAGATCACATCATTGCTGGAGTAAAATATGTTTGAAAGTAAGAGTGTAGGAGGAGAAGAAGGGGAGGCACAAGCCTACTCATGCAAATACAGGGATATAAATGACTCAGTTTCCTTCTTCATAAAGATGATTTGGAGTCACTTTGCTGGCAGGTTATCTAATGAGTGGGTGTTGTGTTAATTAACGTTGCAATGAATTGTGGAAGCAAAAAAAATTAGAAGTTTCCTGATGTACAACTTGGGCTACAAATAATAAAGATCCTTTCTGACAGAAGCTTCAACAAGAAGGATGTCAAGGAAGCCTAGAAGCAGGTGCTCAGAGGGCTGTGGCCCTTGGTGACAATGGGGTCCTTCTCCCTCAGGTCCAAGGGGCTGTATTTTCATCTGAGAGTAGAAGGTGGTTATCTTCTCCATCTCCCCCACCATCACCTTACCACAATCAAATACAGAAAAGACAGGCCTAGAAGAGAGCATCCTTTCCTTTGACACAGTTCTTCTGCTCTATGAAAGCCCCATTCCCAGCTGCAATGCTGACAGGAAAACAAAGCACCTGGTGATTCTAGCCTCTGTCATGAGAAGCATACTGTGTCAGTAGAAAAGAAAGGAGAGGTGGGAAAAGGTTTTATGTAGATGTCACCATCAGTAGGTTTCTGGACAAAGAGCTGGTGTTTGTTGGGAAACAGTGAGAGCATTTGGTGGACTTGTGTAGCTTCTCTGTCAATGCTAGTGATATGCTTAGCCAATTAGGAGAGACAAACCAATTTCTCTATATCTTCACCTCTGTGTGTTCGGGCTTGGCCTATAAGGCTTTGAGTTTATTAAGATGCCTTCTGTACCTGTGAATCGTCCTAAGCAGTCTCCAACAGGATATGCGTACAGAACCTGCACTGCAGACTGGAGTCCTCGGCTCTAGCCCTGCTGTGCTAGAAGGTATGGGAGTGAACGCATTGGGTCCTCAGCAGTGCTGCCTCCCTAGCAGGTCTCCCAGCTCTGCAAACTTGGATATGATAAAATATTTATATGGCAGTCATGAACATAGCAAAGTAGTAGCTCCTGCTTGGGGGCTAAGAGGAATAGGCACTCTGTTGGAAAACTAGGCAGATGGCCTAATGAGGAATTGGTCAGATATTCAAGGATGTTGCCTAACCCACAGGCTCCCATCTGCTCGCACCCTTCTCTTCCAAATGAGTTTCCAGTTATTGTCCAGTAACCACCTGGTCACCCATCCCTTCCACCTTCCCAACTGCAAACCAGAAGCAGCAGCAGTGGTGGTGGCAGCAGCAGAGGTCCCTCCCCACTGCACCAGAGAAGTGCATGGAGGCTGTTCATTTTCCTCTCTGTCCTGATGCATTTTTCATCATTAAAGGGAAAATGTCATTTTGGTGACAGATATTAGTATGATTGGTGTCAGGAATGAATCTTCCTTTCTCTGTCAGCCGTGCTTCACACAATCCTAAGACAATGTTCTGTTAAAAGGCCACTTCCATTTCCAAATCAAGCAGCATGTGAGAAGGGCAGGCTTCAGCTGTGATGGATGGTGGGGTCTGTGCTGGCCTTTTGCCAAGAGCGCAGCTGGAACCTGATCCCGGCACCCCCGGAAGCAGAGGATGGTCCCAGGAAACCCACATCTTATTTCTGGATAAATTCTGTTGGAAACAGATTCTTAAGGGGAGAAAACCTGAAGCTGTACTTCATGATAAGATTTTAAGTGGTAGAAAATTTCCTGTCATCAATTGCATGTAAAATAATGTTGCTCCAAATTGTCAGAGCTGATCTAAAACTGAAGTTTTGTTGCTTCTTCCCATCCAAAATGTAGGCCAGACTTTTTCCATCTTTTCTAGGTACAGATCTGGGCTTTGCAAGCTAGAGGTAATAATAAATTCCACCTCGACAGTGTGCCTCATCTGATGTTCTACATAGAGTAACCTTTTAGGGCTCATTTAGACCTCAGTTTTCTCATGCATGAAATAAAGATAATGGTATTTAGACTTTCACAACTACTGGGAGGCTGATTCAATTCAATAGGTATTTGTTGAACTCACCCCCCAGGTCACATGTGTTGCTTAGTTTTGGAAAGGCATTAAAACAACCAGAAAGGACACCTTCCTTCAGAAGACAGATAGCCTACAGTAGGTAAGATCAGGCAGCCAACTATAATGCAAATCAACACACACAAATAAGTAAATAAATGAAATGTAATGATGTCTATTAATGGGGGAAGTAAGCCTGAAGAACATCAGCGAAAATAATGTTTTCCAATGGCACTGGGGTTTAGAAAGCTGTGGATGAGTTTAGGAAGGTTATTATTGCAGAATAAAAATCTGAGCAGTGCTTCATGATTCAGAGGCAATATTTCAGCAAGGCTGACCAGTCTAGGTTGATGGGGTGACAGTTGTTAGGGTGGTGGCATCCACAGCAGAGACTGCTATATAATCTTCACTTCAGTATACATTCTTAGTCATAACAGCTATATTAGCTCTTTATACACTAA
>PVKA01002770.1:32799-66190 GCA_004027165.1 Ctenomys sociabilis
CAGAGAGAGAGAGAGAGGGAGAGGGAGAGGGAGAGAGAGAGAGGGAGGGAGAGAGAGAGGGAGAGAGAGAGAGAGAGAGAGAGAGAGAGAGAGAGAGAGAAGGAGCAGAGGGAGGGGGAGAGGGAAGAGAGAGATGAACTATATAATGCCCTAACTTGGTTGAAAAAAATTAATGGGCAATGATTGATAATAATAAATGTAAACCATCACTCCATAGGATGCAATGAATTGTAGCTATATCTATATATAGAATCTCCATGAAGGTGACAGCTAGAATGTGACAGCTAAGCTTCAGTAAAGACTGGCACAGGGATGCAGAATTGGTGACTTAAACATGATGAGAAGCACTCCTACTGCTTATGTGATTTTTCCCAACTGGTGACACTTTTTGGTAAAGATCAGTACAAATCAAATACAGTCTTACCTTGACTTCCCAGGCAGATGCATTTCTGGAGAATTAGGAAATGTTAAAATCTTGCAAGACAGTTCATATTTATTTTTCCAGTGGAATATATTTTAAGGCTAAGATTTTGAAAAGAGAAAGGTTACACTCTCTCAGAAGATCTGTGAGTGAATAGAGGGTGTGTTGCTAAGCGTCCAGCCTCCAGACGCCCAGACACTGGATGTATGGGAGTGCTTCCTTCCCGGTTATGGTGGAAATCAGTCTCCATCCAAATTTCTATCTCTCTTTCATCTCCACAGAACCCTGTCCTGGGGAAGATCCACTAGTTAAGGCAGAGCCAGGGCTGGAGCCAGAGAGGAGAGTGAAGATTTATTACAATAATAGGCTGAAAGAGAAGCAAGCAAGAGTTGATGGTGGTGGAGGAATCTGGAGAAGAAGGGTACATGTACAAGACACCCATACCTAGTGAGACAATGGATATAAATGTCCTTGGTAAAGTGTGCAGCACTAGCAAATATTGTTGCAGTTGAAACTAAATGTCATCACACTCACTTTATAGAGAAGAAATTCAAAACCTGGAAAAGGGCCAGTGACTTTTGCAAAGACATGGAACAGGTCAGGAGTTGCACTAGATGCCCAATGCTTCATATCTGCATTTCCACAATGATTAGTAATGCAAAGCAATTTCCACCCAACCTGGAGAATTATAAGCAGAGAGCCTTCACAGGGCAAATACCAAGTAGGAAACAATTCCTGCAAATAGTCAAATTCCAAATACTCCAATCATTACCTCTTGTTTTATGGAATATTGGGAAAGCTTTAGGATTCCAAAGACCAAGATTCAATAATCCATCTACTTTTGTGTTTGCTTATGCCTCTACATATTCATAGGTAACATTTAAAACAAAGGAAAGAGATAATTACAAGAGGAGAGTTTTTAAAAGATATTAAAGGTTAACAGGATTCTTGGCATTTGTGTCATGTCAATTTCCATGTAATTATGCTTAATTCCCAGAATTCAGAGTCAGTTATGCCTGTTAATGCTTAAAGATAATATCCTTGGAAAATAATTTATAAGATCATTTCTCAAAATTTTCAGATCTAAACCAAGCAACCTGGCTAATAGTCTGATTAGTATTAATGTTATTCATGGATAGAAAGTGTAGAGAGGGCAGAGTTGGCTGTTGGGATTAAAGTGGTTTTGCTATGAGTGTGTAGTTGACTATCTCTCCCCAGAGCAAAGTGGCTGTCCTGGATATATGTATGTAACCTGATGTAAATACAAATCTCTCCTATTTTGGCTTGATAAATAATAAGGACATGGGCTAGGCACCATAGTTCCTTTGAATTCTACTGCCTCTTAGAAGGAAGAAGGGAGTCTTCTCCTTGTGGGAAGGTTCAATGCCCTAATGTAGGAGAAGAATAGTTAGATGTAATGCAAGATGCTAAGTTTTTTAAAAAATATTTTTATTGATTCATTTCTCCTCAAATTCAGTTGAGACATATCTGTTGAGATGAAGCAATTATGAATCAGACACTGCCCTTCCCTTTTTCTGCCCTTGTAAATGTGCACTTTCCTCTTGTAGTATTGATCAATTAGCTGTATGACCAGTTCTAAAGTCCATCTGCCCAATGGTATAGCCATGTGGGATATCAACTGTTCTATCCCATCACCTGGATTAGCACACACCTGGCAAGTAATTGTGAGAAGGGCTCTCTGATCTCAGCTAAGCAAGCAGAAACCATCCAAAGAACTTCCACCTTGATCGGAAGGGAGACTATCTAAAATTCTGCTTTGTCTGGTCTTAAACTCTTTTTATTTTTTAATGTATTTAGTATAAGGTGTCCAGGGTCTCACTATACAGATCAAACTCATAGTGATCCTCCTGTTTTCAGTCTCCCAAGTGCTGGGATTACAGGCACGTACCACCAAGCCCAGTGTTAGTCACCTTCTCGGCACGCCTACAGGCAGGGCCAGCACAGCACGCTGGGGACCAAACCCCATTCCCTGCATCTGCCTAAGCAGGTGCTTTAATCCACTGAGTTATCTAGCTGGCCTTAAATGCTTTCTTGCAAAGCAAATTATAAGGAGTACAAAGCTCAGGCCTGTGCATCATCCACTCTTTTCTACAATTGCTGTAGTCATCCTTTGCCACTACAGGAAAGAAATGAAGAGTTCTATGGAAAGTCAATTGGTTTCCATCTTGCCTCTGAGATAGTAGATGGTGCAGGAAAATGAACAGGAGGAACAGGAGAACGAGAGCAGAGGGGTGTGCTGCAGTCCGGTCCCTCTGGCTGTTGCAAGGTGAGCCTCTGTGAAGAGGAAGTCAGGTAAGGGCCAGGTGTGCTCAACCAGGCAGCAGCATCTGGGGAAGGGTGAGCACAAAGTCGAGCAGGGGTCCTTAGCCACAGGTAAGAGTGGAGCTCAGAGTTTGCACACCGGGTGTAGACACCAGGGTGGGAAGTACAGGAGCTCCAGACAGTGCCACGAGTGTTGCCAGAGCAGATTTCCCCCCCTCCATGGGCTTTATTTTCCTACACCATCTTGCAGCCTTTAAAACATGCTTTTAGCAAGCACACACAAATTAGCTAGAATAGGTTATGATGCAGGCGACACCGGGAAAAAGATGAGCATATTTCAAGTATGCCTGTCCATGCTGACAACTGAATTGCTGGATAGATAGGAGTGTGGCATTAGAAAGGTCACAGGGGTCACATCAATTCAGATGTCCTAGTTATAGGTTTTGGACAGCAGCAATTTTACATGGGAATCACACTTAGAAGGTTAGCAATATACATCAGACACCCCTGACCTAATAGACCAGTATAGGGTTTCAGTTTACTAATTTATCCAAACAGTCCCTTGTCTTATTTAGATATTTGTTTGTATTTACATAATCTTTTACAGAGATAATTGTTTTTATACTTTAAAAAGTATCTGGATTCCTTAAAGTTTAAAACACTTTTAAGCTAGATAAACACTGTGTGTTCCCACTATCTGTACATTTCTTTAATCCTGTGTCTTCATTGTTTCAATATTCCTTGATTTGGAAGACCCTGATAGCAAATTGTCTCAATATCTGAAATTTTCCCAGCTGTGTTCTTCAATTAAATTTGACAAATATTTATCAAGACCTAGTATTTGAGAGGCATTGTGTTAGACTTCAGGAATATAACAGAAGAGAATGCCAGAAAGGAAGCACTCATGAGTGTTAGGCACAGTGTGAGAGGTGCTGGGGTCCTGGATATCCTTGGCTATGGAACGGGTCTTCTTTAGGAGAAAGACCTAGCATAGATGGTATGCAGTCACAGAAAGGATGGGGGCAGTAGTTCAGGAAGGACAGCAACATACTCAAAGGCCCAAAGTTGGGAAAGACGAAGCTTTGAGACATTAAAATAATAAAATGAAACCTGAGCCAGCTTTCCTAGAGAAGTGCTAGGAGACACAGCTGAAAATGCAGGTCATGTCTGGAGGGCTCAGAGACTGTGAGATGGTTTGGGGCATTCTTCAGTTACAATGTGGAGCTTCATATTATCTGATCAAGAGAGTAAAATGAGCAGGTTTCCAGAAACTATCTCGATTAAAATAGACTTACCACAGTGCGGAGTACTAACCACTACATGGAAAGTAAAGCCATATTAGTATGCTGAGTTGTAAAAGGTTCAAGTCAACAATTTCTGACATTGCTAGTCCTATGGATAACCAACTACTATTATGGACTACTGGAGTATATTGGATTATTTTGCTGAATTCACGCACCTACAATATTTAAATGGCAATGGAATACCCATCTCTGGCAAAACTAAACAAAAAAAAGAGGGATATAAATGAAGGACCATTTTGTATCAGTGTATACAAAATAGGATAGATACACAGTTACTTTCTCTTAATTCTAGGAGAAGAAAGATTTGTATTAATAGTGTTTAGGCAGGATATCATGTCTGCATCTTGTACTATGAATAACTACTCTGAAGACAACAATATGCAATGTATTAATTATTGTAGCTATCCTAATGTCTTGAAACTGTCTCATTGCTATTTGTTTCTCAATAACATTAATAAAAAAATAAATAAAGTAAACCTACCAAAAGCTGAGGGGGCCCATCCATATAAAAGAGCGTTTAAGTAATCACATAAGAAAATAAGGAGACATAGTGGGGCAGGCCAGGAAGGGCAGCAGAGCTTGACACATGTGTGTGTCTCTGTTACCTTTTACTTTTTTATCAGTGTATTGTTTAGAAGCACTTAGTACTTCTTTGATTATAGTTATCACTACATTTTTTACTTCAGAAATTATTTCTGATCAGATCTCCTTTATACCTTTCTGCAGTCGTTTCTTTACTTCCAACGCTATTATTTCAGAGATTTCAGGTGTGTGATTTCCAATTTCCTCTATGCTAGTGTCTGCTGCATTTGTACTGGGTGGACTCGGTGCCTGAGACTGCTTTTTGTTCCTTCTCTTTGTCATTTTGTATAACACTGATTTTTTTTTTTTTTTAGATTTTAATTTTAATTTTTTAATTTTTTATTTTTTATTTTATTTTTTTTCCATTTATTTTTATTTTATTAAAATACAAATGTCAATCAGACAGTTTCAAGACACCTTAACCATACAGAGTCGATGAATTAATACATTGCAAACTGTTTTCATAACGTTTTGGTACTATACAAGGTGCATACATGAAATTATATTTACAGGTTTTTTTATAGCTGAATTATATCAAAGAGTCAATAATTATTTACCTTTGATCTTTGATGCAGAGCTTAGAGTTATTACCTTAGCACCAGGTCCGGATCTAGGAAGTTCAGACCGGTCCAGGTGGGTGTGGCTTGTGTCTGGCTGCTGTGCTCCATTTCTTCCTGCTGCAGCTTTGCACAGGTGAACCCTCTGTGTCACACTGGCAAGATGTTCTGCTCCTGAATCAGCTGGTGGGTCTTGCCTCTAGCCTCATTGCTGGCAGTTCTGCTGAAGGGTTCCAGGCCAGGCCTGTGCTCTGGGTCGCTTCAGGATCCAGCAGCCTGGGTGGTCTGACACTCAAAATGAAGAAAGGAAAGGTCACTGTTTGTGGATGCCTCACTCCATAGTCTGCTGGCTCCAAGGCAGAGTAGCACATGGCAGAGGGCAGCCATTCATGGCTGCAGAAAACAGCAAAGAGCAAAGGAGGGGCAGCAGCTGCTGCTTCTCACTAGGCTCTCTCCCTTCTTTCCATGCTGACTGTGAAGACCAGAGCTCCTCCAAGAAAGTGGAACATCACCCTTCCTCACTTCCTTTGTGCATCCTTTAAGTGGTGAGTCACTCTAGGGTGGGAGCTCTATGCCATAGGGTGGGAAATTGCTAAGCCCACTTAGCTAAGCTTTTAACATCTCAATTTCATACAATGTATCAACAATTACAAGGTGGGCATAAAACAATGGCAAGGAAAGGGAGAGCCAGGGCTCAGGTAATGAGGGACCAGGGCTGAGGGAGGGTGGAGAGACTAAAAGTGGCTCCTGGCTTCTGACTTCAGGAACTGAATGTGTGAGGGAGCTGTATGGTTTGTGAGCTACCAGGATAATTAGTGGAAGCAACATTTGAAGGACAGATACATAGCCATCTTGGGTAAAAATGATATTCCCCTCTTTGTTCCTATTTTTTTTTTTTTCAAATTTCATTTAAAGTTTTCATTAAAATGTTTTGCCAAAGATTCTGATATCTGGAGAAAATAAGCTATGGTCTTGCACTCTAGCAGGAATGCTAAGCATGAGCCCGGGAACCGCGAGCCATGGCTGTCTGTGAGGTGATTTGTGGGGTGGGAAATAGAGGAGCCATCACTAGGCACCACTTAGGAGGCTGACAGCCAGGCCTGGCACTTCACGCCCACTTCACATGTATTACCCTACTGGAGCTACACAGCGACTGTAATAGGACAGTCGAGGTCCTTTTCCTAGAGGACATAGTTGAGGCTTTGGAGGAGAAGCAGCTTTTCAAGGTCAAGCTGTAGTTTGTAGAGCTGGGTTTTCAGTCAAGGCTGCTGACTCTAGTATCCCGGCTCACCGCGCTCTGGCCTAGCACCAGAAGCGAAGCACCCTTCTGGCTGCTCGTCATGGGCACACTCTTCTGCGATGGTCTGCTTTTCTGTCTACTCACATATTATGTGGTAATTTTAACTCATCTTTTGTCGATTTAATTACTTAAAGGAACTTAAAATTTCATGCAAACTTTGAATTTCCTTTGACAGATCATTGATAAAATATTACATTTGATTTGCCGTAGCCTCAGTCCTAAGGGGAATGAAGGATTAATACTTCTCCTTATAGAAACATGTCAGTCTGTCCTCAATTTGTTTTAGCTTTAAGCTCATTCTCTGCCAGTGGGAGAGAGGGATTGTCTTCTTGTCATGCACTTTTTAAAGGCATCCTCGTTACTGACATCTTGTCAAAACTGTTGTGAGAAGCCAAGGTAAATTATTTTCATATGTTGGGCCTCATTCGAGTGAGTGCAGGTTCACAGCGCTTTCCCACACCCCTCCCGGTTCACAGCTCCCTAAGGCCCTGGAGTGGAATCAGTCCCCTTTCCAGCTTCTGCGCTGACCTCCTCATTCCTTGTGGCTTTTTTCTTCTTTTTTTTTGCAAGTGAGAGCAGGACTGCACACAGGGTGTAGGAGGCACAAAGCATGTCCTTCCTGGGACAGTCAGCTGCTAGGCTCCAGGTCAGGAGTCAGGGCATGGTCCGCCCCGAGTGCTGTGACCGCCCGGAGAGAAATGGGCCTGAACTGAAAAGGCACTCAGCGCAGGCTGAGACTGGTGCAGAAGCAAACAGAAGTGGGTCTTCTTCTCTCTTGAATTTGCAAGCATCAAATCAAATGAGGAATGAAGAGTTTTATTATTAAGTGAAGATGCTTTGCAACTCTTGTCAGCTATTTAGTCTAACTTGACAGCAACTGCAGTAAAGGAGGAAAAGAAAGTGGAGGCTAGTTTATTACAAATGCAGAACAGAAATACAGTCACAGGACTTCTGTATGGATTCTACTTTTCACAACAAACAGCTGAGGACATCTTGATGCTGTTAAACACAGGTGAAGGGGCTTCCTCTCCCCTTTCCTTTGCCTCTTAATTCACACCCTATATCCTTCCTACCCTGACTGCACACCTCCCCAAGTCTGGCACAGCTCACAGGGAGCATCCTGAAACCCAACTCAGTGCCCTAAATCTTTGGAAATTTACAGTGGCTTATTTAAGTCCAACCCAGTTCCTACTTCTTTGAGGGATGGCCAGATACTGTTCAGCCTTGCTGTACTGGTCTGAGGCTAGCCTAGCTCCAACACTACCCAGTCTGCTTAGATGTTTCTCTGAAATCTACACACTTCACAAGCCCACTGACTTGATTAGGCCAATGTGTGTGTGTGTGTGTGTGTGTGTGCGTGGTACAAGTGTAAATGTGTTATAATCATAGCAAAATAGCAGCAGAAGTTCAGCCAGGACCCCACTTATAATAAAAAATATTGATTGATTTTAGGGCTAGCAAAGATTAGCTCTACCCAATTATACCCTGGCTGCCCCTTCTAAAGCAGCATGACTCATGTATTATTTCATAGCTCTTAGTCTTTTATATACAACTACCACTGTAAAGTGTTCTCCATGGCACATAAAATTAGGTGTGTGCATGTGTGTGTGTTTACAGAATTTTCTTTGCACTTAAACAGCTTGTTGAAGAAACTTGGGAAAGAATGAGATATGGCATAGCCACTGGAGTCTGAAACCTGAAGCCCTAGTAAGGAGAGAGAGAGAAAGAGAGAGAGAGAGAGAGAGAGAGAGAGAGAGAGAGAGAGAGAGAGAATCACAGAGACAGAGACAAAGGCAGAGCAGGAAAGAAGGTGACAAAGAAGAGTATCATTACAAAATATATATAAAAAGGGGGGGGCAGAAGACAGTTGGACACAGGAAACAAATCATTGTCTTAAAAAGTAAAAAAAAAATGAGCCCCCAAATGTGAGGATAGTTAAGCAACTTGTTAGTTCAGTTATCCTCCACTGGCTTTCCCAACCACAGTAACCACAGTATTCTAATACAATCATTTACTCTTAGAAAGATGGTTTAAATATTCCCTTTATGGCTGGATGCCTAGCATAGACTATGATCTAGACAGTCGTGTGTCCCAGCTAGGCTTTGGGAAGATTCCCACATGGGCAATTAATCTAGATTTAATAGGACAGTTACTGTAAGTTTAAATAAATGCCAGTTAAATATTAACAGCATATTTATTGAAGATTAACATTGCTGGTTGGATTGTGAGATTTTCTTTTCCTTAAAGAACCCCCTTATCAGAAGACTTTTAATCATCTCAACTCTTCCTCTGGCTTGCCTTAGATCCAGGGCAGCTCGTTAATTACTTTCTAGGACAGTTTTCTGGATTGTGAAGTGGGCACCTTGGTGGATGGGGAGAGTAGAAGGGCAAGAGGGTGCAGCAGTTTCTTCACAGGAGGAGCTGGTAAGTGAGCCTGAAGGATAAACTGCTTTCTGAAGAGGGTTGAGAAGCATTGTAATCATAGGCTAGCATTGGAAGGGTCCTTGGAGTCATCTAATCCAAGCTCTGTGTTTGGAAGCCAGAGTCAGAGACAGGAAATTCTACAGACCCAGGGAGAGTCCAACTTGGAGCTGGGACTGTAGCCTCTTTTACCCTTGCTTCTGAATTATCATCCTGCCCAGGGATCATTCTTCTAAGTTTTGAGAAGTGAATTAGTCCCATTGGAGGGAATTAGTCCCTAGGGAATTACCCACAGATCCTAAAGATGATGTTAGTTCTTTTGATAAATGAAGCCACTAAAGTTTCTAAGCAAGTCATTTATCAGATGTGATCAGGAGTTAGGGTGCACTGAAAGCAGAACCCGGGTTGCCTGTAGGTAGAATGGAATTTGCACCAAGATCCCAGCTAGTGAGAAACAGACAGGAGCCTTTATGTGACTGAGCAAGTCCTCCTTGCTTTACACTTTACCTTATTTGCTGCTCTTCTCAGTTGAAAATATGGGGTGAAACTTCCCAAGATGAGGATGAAAGATGAAAAGAGAGACATGAGAAAGATTGTTGAGGAGGTGCAAGTTGCGGGCTCAGAGGCCAGCCAGGTAACACGGACAGGCAGCTCCAGATTTGGGCTGGTGAGGTTGCCGCTCTTGTAGTAAGAAGTTGATTCTGTCCCCAGGTGAGCGGCACCTTGCACCCCTTAGCGTGATGTGTATATGTGCATGCAAACAGTTGTCTACAAGTGAGCTTTTCATGGGGAAGTATAAGAACAGTCTTGCAGCAGCAGGGCACTAGTGTGTAGGCACTGGAAGTGGGGCAAGTACGGGCTGCTATTACCAGAGGTCCAGCCTAGGACCAGGGTGAAGCTGTCTTGCAGCCACCAGAAGCTTCAGTGAAGCCCTAGGAAAAGAAGGGCTTAGAGAGGAAGAGTTTGTGCTTCACCATAGGATGGATCTGAGTATCTTACTTTCTATTATATTTATGTTTATGTTTTGCCATCTTTCTGATAGACATGGGAACAGGACAGATCAAGGTTCCCATGCTGCTGCAGAAGCAGGAAGCCAATCCTCTTCCCAAGTGCAGGTCGCTCCCACGGGGGTCTGCTCTCTGTGCAGACCACAGTTGTTTGTAGTGGAGGAGGATGGGTCAGGAGGTGAGGGATAGTGTTTGGGGTCTCCCTGCTGTGAGTATTACAAAGGCAAAGAGATTTCCTCTTCTGGCCACATCTTAAGGTGGGGTTTCTTTTTATTTTCCCTGAAATAAAACCCTCCTTGTGAATGCTGAAGCCCTCTCTGGCCTGTTTTCTGCTTTGCAGGCTACTCCTCTGCTCTCCAAATGAACTTTCGCCCTGTGGTCACCTGGACATGAGGGAACGGAGTCTGAAGGCTGTGTTTTCTGGCTCCAACCTGAGGAGCCCAGGAGTTGCAGGCACTGGGAGAAAGGTTCCCTCTGGTTCTCTCATGTCAACCTCCTACCAGCCTCGTCCAGCACCTGCTAGGCATAATGCCAGGTGACCAGCTGGCTTTAGGCTCCTAAGGTCCCATGCGAGGGCTAGAGGGACTAAGGATTTGGCTTCTGCTCTCCATGGTGGTAATGTTCTCAGCTGCTCTCAGCTGAATGGATGAATGAATGGGTGGGCACTTCTCAGGGAGACACACAGCACTTTGAGTATAATTTCCTTAGCTCAGATGTACACACTCTGACAGACATCTGCTTGTTCTCAACTCCTGACTGCCTTAAGTCCAGTCTAGTCTACACCATCTGCCCAGGATGTTGGTCTCAGCCACACCACGAAGTCCAGGGAAGTATTTCCCAGTCTTCTAGATCTGAGGAGAACCTTTAGTCATTTGGCTTCTTTGCTTCATTGCCCTTATCCGAAGCGCATCCATTATTTTCATGAAAGTCTGTGCTCACTGCTTAGTATCTGCACCAGACACTGAGCTCCCAGGGCAAGAGCCACTTTTTCTTCCCTTCTGACTTGTTTGGTGGCCTGACTACACACTAAGTACATCTGCTGAGTAGGTGACTTTCCCCTGCCTAGAGACATCCTTGAGGGCATGTTTGTCTCTCTTAATGCCTTTACTTATTTTGTGGTGGTGGGGTTCATTCCTAGCCTTTGCACTGTGCCAGATCCCCAGCCATTTTTTTACCTTTTATTTCGAAACAATGTCTTGCTAAGTAGCTAGCATGCCCAACCAGACTTAAATTTGTGACCCTTCTGCTTCAGCCTTCCAGAGAGCTGCCATTACAAGAATTCCCCACCACATATGATCCAATGTAAGAGAAACTAGAAAACACAGGTAATGTTTGGAAATTCAGCCATGGGTCCTGAAGGAGACCCTTCCCACTCATAGGTAGAGATAGATTATTTTTCTCAGCAGTGAGATGGTTCCTGATTGGGCAAGCAGGTCAGAGTTCATTATAAAGTCTCCATTTATGCATCTCATGACAAATTAAGTCCAGGAGGAACCTGGACACAGCAGAGTACAACAAACAGCTTGAGGCACACGTTTGCCTTGCCCTGTACATCTCACCACATAGTACCAGTACATAAGCATCCACAGAGCACCGGCTGATTTCTGACATAAACTGAAATCAACTGAATATTTGCAGACCTTGAGTAACAGTGCCATTTGCTTTGTGGTTCTGTGTGGCCCATAGACAAAGCAGTGGACATATGTACTTATTTAGCTAGCTCTTGGGCAGGACCTTTATCTGACAGATCCATGGAAAGGACACTGCAGTGAGAGGGAGCCCTGAGCCCCCATCCTGCTTTGCGGTTACCCAGTTCTCCTTATGCCTCACTTGGACCAGTTCTTCTCTTGGGAGGGAATGGGTTAAACATAATGCCTCCCAAGTTCCTTCTGAATATATGGTTCTGTGGCTCTGAGTCCAGGGTCTTACTGTGACCTAAAAGCTATGTAAGGAAAAATTTTGCCCCAAAGACACCTGACTTTGAGCTGTGCCCTCCACTCCTCAGCTATGTGATTTTGCTCTTGCTGTCTTGCTATTTTGATCCTGACTCCTTCATCCTGCTGCTTTCTGCTTTTCCATCTACCTGTGTTCGCCCCACTGTCTCTCTGCCTTGTGTATCTCCTGTAAAGTTTATGGGTTTCAAAGTCCGTCTTGGAAAGCTGCCCCCCCCGCCTCTCCTTCACACCCCACCTCACTTCTCTCTGTGCCTGACCTCTTTGCTCTCCCTGGAGCCCTCTCCCCCATTCAAGTCGCCCTTTTGCTCCTCCCGCTGAAATCATAACGTGCTGGACCTCAGCCCAGAAGAGCAACGATTTTATTTTGATCCTGTATTCATGAAAGAGCAAAAAATAGCATGTATTTTTCCAGGGCCCAGCCCTTCCCTACACCCCTGGAGGCAGCTCTTTATCCAGATTTACACAGCTCTTTCTGATTAAATCTTCCAATATCTATTTGATGTCACACCACTCTCTAACTGCCCTGCATTCCTCATTTTCTAGCCTGTGCTTCTATGTGAAATCTCCACCAGGAGAGGGGGGCCTTTCGCCTTTGTAGTAAAGGAGGAAGAGAAATGGCATTTCTTAAAGTGAGTGTTCTTTTGCTTCTTTGTGATTATCTAGTTTACACTGGCTTCCTGAAGGTATTGTAGAGTAAAACAAACACAGCCTTTGTTGATTTCCCTTTCACAAGGAATTCTGCCTTATTTCAACTCTGCTTAAGGGGACAGGTGCCGGAGGGTCAGAAGTCTCAGAATACTCCTGGCTCCTCCCCTGCCGGTCAGCACCCAAGTCCATAGACAAACTTCTCCACTCAGCCCTCCTTTGCAGTCCCAATCATTAAAGGGACTATGATTGTTTTATTTTGCTCAGGAATGTGTGTGTGCATGTGCGTGTGATGTGCATGTGTGTCTATGAGTTTGAAAGGCATTGTCCTATAGATATTTTTATAACCTGAAGCAATTACACCTGTCAGCCCCGAGACGAGCTGTGACAAGTTGATTTATGTGTACAGTATATGTGTATGAAAGAAGGCAGGGAGGAAGGAGAAGGAGATGGGAAGGAGGAGGTGGTGCTCATTAGAAATGTGCTTTTCAGGAGGCAGAGGAGTTGTTTCTATAAAGAACACAAATAATGAAATTGCTCTGACTGTCAGCCCTTTTTCATTAATTCGGATACGCTGGAAAAAATAAAATAAATCCAGCCGCTTTTATGAAGCAAGAGATGGGATAGAAGATAAGCTGCTAAGTGTTGGTTATATTTAGGGATTAGGGGGTGGGAAGGCAGTTGACATACAATTTTGATCTTCATCTTTTCAAACCACTTCAATAGGACAGAATAAAATGGACTCTATCCTGTTAATTGTGTGGGCATCTCTGGCCTTTCTTCACTTCCTTAACTTCATTTGTGACTCAAGTTTCGATTCCTGGGCCCAGGAAGCAGGTGTGAGGTTGTGAGTGGCTTTTCTTTGTCTACCCTGAGAGTTACCTGAACTCTGCTGGGATTCTGCAGCTCAGAATTCCTCTTCACAGCCAGAAACAAAGATGGTTTGACTGTCTTAGACCCACTGCATGCAGAGCAGTGTGAAGTGCTCATCTGAAAGGGCCTGAAAGAATCATCTTTCTAACTGGCCATAATAACAAAGCCGGGGCAGGAAAAATGCATTAATAAAGCATCTTCCATCTTAAATGAATTTCTAAGTATTTTCCTGTAGAGTTAATCATGTATGTAGGCCCCTTGGGAAGACCTGCTGTTGTCATTATCCACATTACTAGATGCAAAAACTAATGCTCATTTGTACCTACCTGGGAATTAGATGCAAGAAACAGAATCAGAATTCATCATGAAAGGAATCATCTCTGCCATTCTCAGCCCTGCAGGAAGATGACTCCAAAGCCCAGAATGAATCCTTCTCCCTTCTGCTTGGCTAGTGTGTTTCCACTTGGCGGCATTCCTATGTTTGGTGGGGGGAGGTGTGGACAGGTAAGGAGGAAAGATGGTTGGAAGGGATGGATTACAGATCATGCATGGGCTCTCAGGGAGCAACCCCAAATTCATCAGACTGGAAATCAGCAAAGATAACCTCATGCCCTACATCTGCTTGTATACAATAATTCAGCTGAATGAAATCATTCAATTTCCCATTTCACAATTTCCCACTGGAAAACAGAAATAAAACAGGCTCTTCCACAAATGGACTGGTGCTAAAATAGGTTAACTCTCCTTTTCTTTCAAAAATATAAATGAAATCTACTCTTTTTCCAGAGTTGTACTTTTTCTTTTTGATAGTAAAGTCATTCATTGAGAGCATCAGTTTACAGTTGGTACTTCTGGAGCTATAGGCCAAATGGCTTTCAGTGGTCCCAGACAGCAGACCACTCCCCCCGGAATTTAATATCAGCAAAAGTCATGAGCGGAGACAGTCAAGCTGGCAGAGTGATGATGCCAGTTAATGTACAGTATTCTGAGGCGTTCAGTGTAAGGTTGTACAGCTTTTCATGGTGAAGCATTGTGTAGTTAACTACAGCAGCAGAAAGCAAAAGCTTTCTGGTCCTTCTCGCACCATGTCCAAAGCCTGCTGTGCCCTTACTCTCGCAGAAGCAAGCGTAAGGGGCCATGGACTTGTTGCATCCTTGCCAGGCTGTCTGTGTAAATGCCTGGCCTTTGCTCCAAAGCTGAGAGGAAATTTGTCTGGTTATAGTAACCTAGAGTATTGGGTGCTGGATGGCTTCAGGAAGAGTGATTTTATTTTTCTTTCTTCTTTGCTATTTCACAGTAATTTTAAAAAATAACTCAACAAAGATGGGCTAGTTCTGTTTAATGTGAACAGGAGTATTTGAGGAAGATCAACAAAAAGAAAAAAAAAAAAGTACTGATCGGATTTGGTAGAAACTCCAAAGGAAAGAACAAAGCCACGGGTGTCTCCTTTCTATTTCTAGGAAAATTTAGGTCAGCACTGTTTTTTTTTGTCTTTTTGAGACAGGGTCTCACTATGCAGTTCAGGCTGGCCTTAAGCTCACTTTGTAGCTCAGGCTGGTCTCGAACTCACAACAATCCTCCTGCCTCACTGTTAGCTCTGGTCTGGGAACTCCTTAGTAGAGAGCCCATTACCATTACCACCTCCTAGCTGGGGCATGCTGTGTCTCTTGCACGGGGACTAGGCACAGAACTGCAGAGCTCCACTCTCCTGCAGAGCTGAATGGAAGGAGAAAAAAGGCAGGTGAACGTAGGCCCCAGCAGCAGTTGGAAGTAGCCAGGAGAGGCTCGTTTTACTTTGTCTCTTGGCTTGTAGAGGAATCAAATTGGTGAGTGTATACCTGAGAAAGGGAGTCTGCCATATAAATGAAGCCAGGCTTCCACGCAAGCATTCCAGGATGCCCACAAAACAAGAATAAAGGACACACCAGTTGGCGCCAGTCTTGATGGACATTGTTAATAAGATTTCCTGTACTTCACACCTTAAGACACTTCTGCGATTTCACATTCCTTTTATACCTGGTAGATTGCTATTTAGAATGTGTCCAGTCCTCGGGGTTCTAAGTAGCTGTTGGGGGTGGAGGAGCGGGTGTTGTTCTGGTGAATCAAAATGAGATGCTTTTAAAATATCCAACACCCTACAGGTACTCTAAATGCTAATGGAATTAATGTGCTCATTTAAAGGAGCGTGTATGCACGTGGCTGGTGTTCTCCTTCAGGTTAATCAGTTTGTGACTCAATTGAGATGTCTGGGGATTATTTAGATTTCATGGGAACTTTGTCTTTCTTGTTCATTGGGAAGTGCCTGCTTTTCCAAGGGGGAAATGGTTAAACTCCTGCCCAGAGCTGGTGCAGGGCTTCCGCCCGGCGCGGCGGGGGTTAAGGTGGGCGCAGCGCCCCGCGCCCGCACCCCGGGAAGAGCGCGCAGTCCGCGCCGCCCGCCCGCGCGCTCCAGTCGGCACCGGAGAAGCGGCGGTCAGGGCTGGAGCCGCTGCCATGACAACCTCGGCGGCCGGGGCCCGCGCGCGTCGGTGCTGCTCCCGGGAGGAAGGCGGCGCGGAGGCCGGGGGCGGCCGCTGAGCAGAGCGTGGCGTCCGCGCGGCTCGGTCGGTGCCGGCTGCGCCTCGCCTTGCCAGGAGCCGCTCCCGCTCTCGCCGGCTGCCTGCGCTGCCCGGAGGCCGCCGGTGCAGTACCGCAGCGGCTGCGCGCACCGGGCTCGGGGAAGTTGGCTGCGGCGGCAGCGGCAGGATCCCGGGTCCGGATCGCGCGAACGGCTCAGCCCGCGCCGCCTCCTGCGAGCTCCTCTTTCTTCCCGCTATTGCCACAGACTGTTTCTGGCGCCGAGCCTTCCTTCCAAACTTGCGGAGAAAGTGTTGGATTTCCCTGCGTGCGAGCCGAGGAGCTGCAGACCACAACTGGGCGGCTGGATGCGGCTCATCCCAGCCCCTTCTGGTACCAAAGTGCTTACTCCTCTCCAAAGTGCCATGTCTGAACTGTGCACGCGAAGACACGGCTCCTGAAACGCGCGCCTGGCCCCCGCCTGCGCCGCCCGTCCCCGGCCACCTTCCGGCCCGCGCGCACGGAGGGAGCCCCCTTCGGATGCCTTCCGCGGAAACCGGTTCTCCGAGGCTGGCAAGCTGAGGCTGGATTTGGGGGAGGCACTTTAGACTTGGAGGAGTCTGCGCGCTCCTGCCCGCGCCTCCCGGCCGCCGCCGCCGCCGCCGCCCGCGGCTCCGCCTGCCGCTTGTGCTCGCTCGGCCCGGGGGGCGTGCACCGAGCCGCTGCAGCCGAGTTCTGGGAAGTTGTGGCTGTCGAGGATGGGGGTCTGTGGGCACCTGTTCCTGCCCTGGAAGTGCCTCGTGGTCGTATCTCTCAGGCTGCTGTTCCTTGTACCCACAGGAGTGCCCGTGCGAAGCGGAGATGCCACCTTCCCCAAAGCGATGGACAACGTGACGGTCCGGCAGGGGGAGAGCGCCACCCTCAGGTAGGGAGCCGCCATTGTACGGTGTGACAGAGGTTCGTTTGGGCTGAGGGTGAGGGGCAGGGGGATAGGCATGTGCGCTGGAGCGCGCCCCGGCTGCTAGACAGGTCACGCTGGCTGCACAATTCATGGAGGAGCAGGAGGCTCTGCGCCGAAATGTGGCAGTGGTAGGGAAGTGCTCAGAGGTCTGGGGTGAGCCCCCTTCACCCAGCTGGCCTTCCTGGCCCAGAAATGGTGAGAGTGAGCGGGACTGCACCAGAGAGTTGCTGAAATTGAGAGCGATGGTTCTGAAGCTGCCAGTGTGGTGCCCCTGGCCGGACCATGGGTCTAGGGACCTGGCTGAGGCTCAGAGTGAACCACCTCTGAAGTTAACGAGCCCCAAAGGAGGGGTCTGGTGTGGTGTGAATGCCTGCACTCTGCCCAGGCCATGCGGAGATGCCAGCTTGGGCTGCTGGACCCTGGCAGCATCTCTGCTTTGTCCTGGGCCTGAATGCCAGCGCTTTCCAGGAGTGCCTGCATGTCACAGGCTGGTGTCAGACAGAAACACTTTCATCGGTGGGAGCGTGGCTTTCAGAGGCTAAAGTCACGGAGTCTGGTTCATCCGTGCAGAGTGTTGTCCATCTGGGGGACTGTGCTCTCTATGCGCTGCCCAAAGTGTGTGTAAACCTCGCCATCGAACAGAAGCTAGGCTTCAGCGTGGTATTGGGTCCTAATTTTCTTCTGGGGTCAAGGCTTACAAGAACTGGGGAGGAGGAGGAGAGGATTCTTAGCTCTGCTTTGTGTAAAGTAGGACAGCTCTAGCTCCTCAATTACGTTCCTTACAGAAGCGCTCACTCCATTTCCAGGGCTCACAGACCACACCAGCCCCTGGACTAGGTCAGCACTCTTAATGACTGCAATGGGAAATTTTACCCTCTGGAATTTTTTTAAGATAAAAGGTAGGAGGTAGAAGTGTAGAAGCTTTGGAGGACAACTTCCTTGCCTTTCTTTGACTTATTATGTCTCCATTCACAGTTTCCCAAACTGGGAAATTGAATCAGTCAGGAAGCAGCATGAAACCATTCTCATCCCTTCCAAGATGCCTGGAAAGTTACCTTCATGTTGGTGTGTTCTACTTTGCCCCCATGTCTGTCCTTCTTAGATCAGATTGTTTGTGGATTGCAAGCTTAAGATAATACCTGTGGGTACAAATGTCAAGGAGGGGTCCTGGTAACACAGAGGTGACTTAGCAGAACACCAAAGTGCGTCCTATATTAAACCATGTCACAAAGAAGTATTCTCAGAGCCCTTGCCATTGGGGAGCTAACCCTTGTGGGCCCACAAAGCTAGCTACTTGTTGGCTCATGAGGCTCTTGCAAAGAGCTCTGTAGGGGCCACTGGGTCCAAGGAAGAGATCCAGCTACATCGTCTCGGAAATGTGTGTATCTGCTTCATGAACAGATTTGATGGAAGTTTCAAAAGTACAAGACAACTGATTGCAAGACAACTTAATAGAAGAAGTTGTCCTCTTAAATAGAAGAACATAAATAGACCGCTAAAGCCAATTTAATGTTGCCTGGATGCCTTCTTCATCTCTAATCCTTTGTCCCTAACCTAACCCAATACTTGGTTGCGGGGATGAGCTCTCCAAGTAAAAAATAGAGATATTCTCATTTGGAGAACACTTTAGGTACAAATAGGAATTTTTCCCCAAGGATAAGGTGGAAGGTAGTCATTTACTGCATAGAAATTTGACTATAAAGAGCCAGTTGGCCTTTATGATGAGTGTCACATTATGGGAAGCATGAGGAGGCGCAAAGTGGCCTCCATCTAGTCTCCAGAAGGTAGCCTTCAGGGCTCATGAGCATCAGGACTTTCTTGAGAGTGGCTGTATCCCACAGATTCTGGACCACGGAACAGGCCTGGAGTGGGGGTGGGGCCACCTCTCTTTAAAATTGCATCATCACATGCAGGCTGACTTTCCTTTCTTTGTCTTTCTGTCCAGGTTTCTCTGGCTTGCAAGCACTAGTGTGTGTTTGCATTTTTATATATGCTGTCCACAAGTTGGGCTTGTCTGAGTGTAGAGAGAAGAATGTGGCTATGACAGGGTTTGTTCTCTAGACCCTTAAAGGAGCCCCAAACCAGCTCTGCACTAAAAGGCAACCTTCTAATATCCCCTGCGGTTTTGTGCCAGCCTCAGGACTAGGTATTGTCCTAATGCACAGTAAGGGGGACTTGAGAGTGTAGGGACTCTACAGGGCAAGGCTTAAGTGAGCTTGGGTGCACATGGTGCCAACCATGGTCTTGGCCTGGATTTAGACTGGAGAGGGACATGAGGTATAACGGGTAGTCTGTATGCAGGCCAGTTGGTGCCTGCCATGGATCTCCCAAACTTGGCCTCCAGGGTACTAGAACAAGGACTGAGTGCCCAGAGGGTCTTCTGTAAGGCTTATAGGGTGGGAACCCTGGTGCCTGCACAAAGGTGCTGAGTTCTTACATTCCCTGTGTGCTGAGGCAAGTGGGGATTTCATAATGTATTTTGTTTGCATAAAAATTGCTAAATTTGCACATAACTTGATTCCAGGTTGCAAAATTTAGTCAAGGATTCTGGTTTATTTTATTTTTGTTTTGTTTATCATGTGTGCAGAAGATGCAAATTCCTTCTGTTTTTTCTTTTCTTTTTTGCCTAATCATCTGACTAAGCTGCAAGGCACTAGACAGACACTGCAGATCTGAGCCCTTCTACCCCGTCTCAGAAGGACACTCTCAGCCACCTTGCCACGGGACTGCAGTACCCTGCGTAGCCAGCAGAGGACTTTTTGCCATAATTTTATTTTATTCTGCTTTGTTCTAATCAGTATCATTCTTGGAAGATTTTTGTCAGTCCCTAAAGAATAAATGCTTCAGTAGCAGATTCTAAATTGAGGAAACTTTAAAAAATGTTTTACTTTCTCCAATTAGTTCTAATGATCATTGTAGAGGTATCAGCAAACCTCTTTCCTCATATGGTATCAGCAGTCTGAAAACAGTTTGCAATTTCCCATTCCTTGTGCCCTTATATTAGGCATACATATTTTTAAAAGGGAAGGTTATGACTAACAGAGTCTGCGAGAACAATGCTGTCAACATTTGCTGAGAGCTTGTTATGTGATAGGCTGTATTAAAGTGTTTTTAACGTTAACATTTAACCTTAGCAATAATCCTATGGTGATGCTGCTGTTATTGTCTTTATTTCACAGATAGATAAACCAAGGCAGGGAGAGTTAACATTGCTTGATTTGGGTGGCACAGGTAGGAAATTTTGAAGCTAGATTAAGAGGCATTAGTGATAATAATGATAATAACATAAGTAGTAGCATCAGTTATTGGTCAGTTGTGTATGAATTGTGTTATGTCCATAGCAACATGCAATCATCATAGTTTTTTGAAGTGGAATTAATGATCCTGCATTTTACAGATCAGGAAAGCTGAGGCCCAAAGAAGAGACTTTAAATAAAATCACACGTGTGGCAAGTAGCAGGCAAGCAGGCTTGGGACTTTGCTTTGCCCGTCATGTTTTCTTTGGACTTCTCAAGGCCTGTTCAGTGCTGTTAGTTTGATGTCCCCCACCCTCTCACTGATACTTCATGTCTTTCTCCTCCTTTTGATTTGCATCCTGTTCCACAACATTTTCATAGATTTGTCTTTCTGGGGTGGGCTGAGAGGAGACCTCAGAAAGCAGATGTCTGGCACTGTCATGCCCTGAGCCCTGCGTCATCATCACCAAAGAGATGAATAAAACCTAAACAGAACTACCCCACTTGTATTAACTGTAGCTCCTCACCACTCTTCTCTACTGTTGCATTTCACAATTCAGCAATGCTCTCCACATGGCTTATGGAGGGGTCATTTCAGGAAGGGCTCTGAACCCTGAGCTGCAGAGTGGACGTGGCTCTGGGGATGCAATGGGGAGAAGGCATCTGAGCAGCACATCACACTCCTGATTGGTACCTAGGGCTCCCCTCTGCTCCCAGCTGGATGCCTGCCATTGAGAGGCTGCCCAGGCAACTGGCTCAAAGCCTGGGGGCCCACACCTGGATGTCCTTCAGTGGGAGATGTTCGCTCTGAGTATCTGGTGTCATTCAGTAATTTTGCTGAATGTGTTGTGTCTCTGAGAGTCCCTAGATGAAACAGCCACTAGGAAGGTGAATTATTTCCTGGGTGAGTGAGTGTCGGGGGCTGCACTGTACCTTCTGTCATATGTCTAGACTATAGGCTGTGGGAATAAAAGATGTTGTTTTTCTGGGATGAGTTAAAAATAAAAAGTCTGACTTGTATACAAGATTAAGGTTGAGTTTCATTATGGCAATGCATGAACAACAGAATAATGTGGTTTTTATACTTGAGCAGAGCCAAAGTCTCCTTCCAAATTTCAAAACTGGCAGCAGTGAGTACATGTTATCTGAAGCATGTAATGTTTCCTTTTCTAAGGAGACTGGGTTTCTGTTAGTCCTGTTGCTGTTGTAAGTTCTCCCCCGACCCCCATGTGGTATGTGGGATCCAATCTAGAACTTACCACCAAATGATGACCGAGCCTCCCTAACTTGCCCGGATTGGCCCTGAATTTGCCATCCTCCTGCCCCAGCCTCCTGAGCAGCTGGGATTGCCAAGTATTTACCATCATGCTCAGTCTTTTGAAAGGAGAACTGTGCCTGCCCTGTGTTTGCATTCTGAGGTTGAGTCCATAACTTGGCTATAATGTGTAGCAGCCATCTGAGTGCCTGTCCTCCTACCCTTTCCTTGTTTATTCTTCTGCAAACACTCAAGCTCTCTTTCTGTGTCATGAGCACAGAAGCCTTATTCTGGCTACAGAGGCTTGCTTCTCATCACTCCATGGCTGAGGACACCCGTATCACAGATTGCACCATTCACAGATTATGCTGTAGACAGCTGTTGCTTATTTTGCCCTGGTCTCAAGAGGAAACCTCCCATGGAGACCTCTCCTGATTTTCCAGTCCAAACTGTCCCTGGCTGTTTCCACCATCCTCCAAGTGGCTCACCATCCTGGGTTTTCCCTTCATAGTGGTCACCTGCACCTGAAGTCATCATGCTGGAGGGTCTATGTGTGGCTTGTGTCCACAGATTGGCTGTAAATTCCTTGAGAATGGGTCCATTTCCTGGCTTCTTACAGTTTCACTAGTGTCTGGGGCTCATAAATATTCTTGCATGAAGAAATGAAGATGTGGTTCCTGAGTCACTGTTTTCTCTCCTTGCCCCTCCCTGGTCCATTTTCCTGATTGGCTTGTGTTGCTCTTGCCCTGGATGTCGCACTGGGTCACTATTGTTTTTGCCCTGGTCATGAAGCTGTGTGAGGTCATTCTTGCAGAGCTGTCATTTGGCAAGTTGCAAACACATATAACATATTGACCTTTCTGTTTGTCTGACCCGTAAGCAGTATTGGTTGTCTGCTGTTCAACAGCTGTGCTGTGACACATGCCTCCTACCTGCCTGGTCATTCCCAGTCCAATCCTTCTGCTTTGAAGAAATGCTCTTCCCTGATGATACATGTAACCCCAGGTAGACCTGAGGGAAATTAGCCTTTTCAGTAGAAGGAGGGGCACAGAACAGCACCTCTCTACCTGTCCTCCCTTCTGGCTATTTTTAGAGTCCCCTGGCAGTGGTTGTCTTATGGTGGATGTATTGATTGGCTGTTTATGAGTTCAGTCCTTCAGAGCAGCAGCGCCACTCGGGAAGCATGTGCTGTGCCGACTGCTCTGCTGCTCCAGCACCGACCGCTGCGCAGTCACCCGAGGTGCCCGCCAGCCATCCAGCTGGCAGCCCGTGGTTCTGAGGAGCACGGGCAGATGGCCTGTAGAGGGAGGCTCTTGGAAGCACACTGAGTTGGCTGAGGAGCCAAAAGCTAAAAATGGGAAAACTAAAACCTCAACTAACCATGGGGCAGAAGGAGTGGGAGTATGCATATCATCACTGAGCCCAGTGGATGGCACAGGGAGACAGCCCTGGCTCCCATCACCCCTCACCTCTACTATAGCTGTTTCATAGAAATAGCTTCCCCTTGTCCTCCTTTGAGAGCACTGTGTTTTGGAGTTTGAGAAGATTGTAGGGACCAGGAAGTTTGACAGCCTGTCTCCCATATAATGAAGGTGGTGATAACCAGTGTGCACAAAGATGACTTCTGTAGGGAGCTGAGGGGTGCTGCCATCAGAACACTCCCCAGCACCTGACCATGCACACCAATATGGGGCTGCATGTGCCTGTGGAGGGCTGCTTTTTCCTGCCAAGTGCAGAACACTTTGCTGGCCCGAGATGCTTCCAATACTACCGGCTGGCATGCACTCCCAGCTGCCGTCTTCTCTGCTTGTTCTGTCCAGCACCAAACCTGCATTCCCATGCTGCTGCTATGACTCCTAGGGGTCAGGTGCTGAGCACACACTTGGGTAGCATCAGTGACTTAATCCTCACTCTTGCACTTATCATTCTGATTGCACAGATGAGGAAACCAAGTTACAAAGGGACACCTTTCCCCAGATTGTAGGCTCAGAGAGATCACGGAGTCTGAGAATCAGCTGTGTCTGATTTTTAGGGTGTTTCTTTTTGAATCAGCATGTTCATCCTGCTATAGCCTTCTTTCCTGGGGCCCCAGTTAGTGTGGGTGATGCTCCCTGTCCTGATGCACAAGAAGATCCTTGCTTGAGGCTTTCTTGTGTTGGGCTCAGAGTGCGGAGCGGTGCATGTGGCTGATGACAGACCTTCAGAGCCTCTGCTGGGCTTAAGTGGTCCCAAGACAGCTCCTCTCTGCTCCAAGGAAAATTTTTTCCTAGCTCCACCAACCTTTTGCGTTAGCTATCAGTCATCTTGGACTGTCATATAGAGCCTTCACAATTTATTCGACATTTCCATGTTCTTTTCTATAGTAGGCTATTGGCCAAATCTAGGTAGAAGCAATTCTGTAGAGATTCTATCACCAGTGTCTCCAGATGCGATGGCATTGGGCAGCATGGGTGGGCCCTGGACCTCTCTCCTTGTTCCCCCTCTTCTTCCAGTCCATTGCATTTTTTGTGTGTGGGGTCTTAGTGATAAGACTAGTCATATCTCTCTTGCAAAATATTAAAAGATGTGATAAGTACAAATATTTATTTTGGGTTGAATCTCTCTACTGAGGTCATTTTTTTTCTCCTGAGTAGGCTGATGAGACTCATGTGTAGATAAGCAAGCTTTGGGATAACTAATGATGATGATAAATACTACCACCAATGTCATATTTCTATGTTTAGGAAACCCAGAATTTACATGATTTTGGGTGCAATTTCAAATTGTATGTATGAGCCATGGCAAAGGAAAAGCTTAGGGGAAGGACACAGTGCTGAAATGATCTCCCAACATGGAGCCTTTCTGACTACATTCTGAGAGGAAGACAGATTGGGAGACAAGAGTCCATTAGAACTGGCTTAGATACATGCCTTTACATGATTGTGGGCAACATTTTAAACCTGTTCTTCAAAGTGAAGTTATTACCTACTTCCAAGTTTTCTTATAGGCTAAAATGAACTGAGGCACATAGTTCAGTGTGTTATAATTTTCTTTGTTTCCATATATGTTTATATGTATATATATGTATATGTCCATAGATGGACATGTGTGTATATGCATATGTATTTACAATATGCATGCATTAGCAATTTCATTACAAATTGTTGTAGCTTAAACATCCCTGTCACCATTCTTTGATGGATGTCTTGTTTTTGAAAATTCTGTCAACAGAGAAACTCCTCTCTGTCCATAGGTATTGTGTTTTGTTTATTTTCTGATGCTTTATCCTATAGATTTGTCCAGATCATAGCAATTTTCCTTAGTTCAAATCATTTCTAGATATTTGATTTCTGAAAGAGTGTGAGAAGAATCTTTTCATTTTTCCTAACAAGATTGTTGCATAGCAAGTTATGACAGTTCATGGCTCTGAAGATGAATTTTCCACCAGAAGAAAACATACAGCATACTCTGTGGAATAGGTTATCAGCAACTCATGTATCAACTCTAGTGTGCTCCCTCCATTTTCCTTAGTGGGCTGATAATCCTTCTTGTTAGCTTCCAGGTGGGGCTCGGACGCCATCCTTGGCAGGGCTCTCTGAGGCCCTATCAGCTTTAATATTCTTTGGTCCTGTTTTTCCCTCTTTCCCATCTCTTGCTGTTAGGGAGTATGCCTGGGTGATAGTGATGTGAGTTGGTGATAAGAAAAGCCAGCAAGAAGCTTCCTTGTATCTATTTCTTTGCTAGATAAATCCCGGGCAAGGCAGGAACCCTGACATTAGAAATTCACTTCAGGATTCCCCGGTAGAAAGGACCACAGAATGTTCTTTCCAATTTAACCCAAAGCAAAAAGGCTCAAATTAATTTAAATATACCAACCTATTGCATATTGCTCTCTCAATCTTTAGGGCTGTTTCTCCAAATCATTTAGTTGAGTTGTTTGAATTCATCTGGGCATGTCTGGCCAAGTTGCTGTCTTGTCAGAGTGAAATGTTTTGGCTTAGAAAGCTTTTGGATAGTGAGATTTGTCTTATAAAATGAACATATAAATTAATCTTATAATTTTGATAATAGATTTTTTTAAAAAATAGAATTTTTAATGAAAACAGCATTAAGCAGCAGTCTGGTGGGAAATTACAAAACTGAAATCAACCTCCAGACAAAGTTTTGTTGGCCCCATGGAAGCAAAGAAGACGTGTTTGTGTGAAAATAATTTCTTGATTTTCTCTGGCTTACAGACAGACTGTAATGTAGTGGGTGAGTGGAAAAATACTCCCACACTCAGAATAATCACCATTGGACAAATCTACACACCAGGAGAGCTCAATCTAAAACAATTCCAACCCGTCAGAACCTATGAGTTAGAAAGAGAATATATGCAAATTTTTAAATTTAGTCAGTTGTTATACATGTTCACTGGAAATAGCATCACTGTGGTGTTGTGGGTTGCTTAGGACTCTCTTCTTGGCATACACAAGCACACATGCACAACAGCACAATACAAATATAGGTCAAAGTCTGAACCTGTTTACCTCCTGTCTTAAGATGACCTCATTTGGAAATAGGGCCATCACAGATATTCAGGTTTAATAATATGCCACATCCAAAATGCTTGGGCCAGAAGTATTTTGGTTTTTTTCTTCCACATTTTATACTACTTGCATATGTATAATGTGCTATTTTGGGACTAGGATGCAAATCTAAAGATAACATTCATTTGCGTTTTATATTCACTTTATACACATAGTCTGAAAGTGATTTTAATATAATATCTTTAACTGCATATGAAAGAAAGCTTCATGCATGATGTTGAATTTTCTACTTGTAGTGTCATGAAAAGTTTTGAGTTTGGGATTAGTACCATTCAGTCTGCAGTGAATAGCAGTGAAGTCCCATGGGAGTGGGGCTCCCTTAATGCAGTGTGCTGGATGTCCTTGTAAAAAGTCTCTGTAGAGAAATAGAAGACACATGTGGAGAGTGCCGCGTTGGCAGTGGAGGCAGAAGCTCAGCGATGTGCCAGGAGCTGGGCATGCCAGACTTCCAGTAAACAGCCGGGAGCTTGGAAAAGACAAAGAAAAGCTTCTAGAGGGGTCCCAGAGAGGGTGTGGCCTCACCCATGCTGTGGCCTCCTGAACTGTGAGCCTACACAGTTCTCTGCTTTTCACCTGTCAGCTTTGGTGGTGCATTTAGCCAGGCCCAGGATGCTGGTTCATTTATGTATTCTTAACAGGGAATTTTGCCAAATGATCATCAATCATATGGGACTACAGAAAGGCCAGGTTAGACTACCTCCTCCCCACCATGATAGCTGTGGGCACCCTCTGAGCAGATGTGTGAGCGTGGGATGTGCTTAAGAACACCCTTTCTCCCCAGTCAGACTCCAGCTTCTCCATGACCAATATCACAAGGCTGGTTGGTGGCAGATGTACAGTTTAGATTAGTTTTTCTCTTTCTCCTAACAGGTTCACAGGACAAACTGCTACCCAATAACTATAACAATTTCCACTCTTGGACCGTATATCCTCTTGAAGAATCTAAGCACCACACAGTCTTGTACATCTAAAACTCAGGCCCACTGCCAACCTCCTCCCCCACTCTCAGGCCTCTCTACTTTTGAAGTTCATAGTCCATCACCAGCAAAGCCCTGCATAGTGAAGACTGCTCTGAATGTTCCCCTCATTTTTTGTTTCCTTCTTTTCCTGCAGCTGAAATCTAGCTGCTCTCTTGGGTTATTTCTGTTCTCAGAGTCCTCACAACAGTGGCAGTTTTGTCCCATGCCCCACTTACCATGTGGCCTGAAAGGCAGGCAGGTAATTATCTTTTCTATCCATCATGTCTTCTCAACATTATTTTCTCCATCCTTCCCAGCCTGCCCAGTAATAGTAACACCCATACCCCAGGGCCAGGTATCTTGGGTGCTCCCTGTTGCAGCCATCTGCTCCCCCTCCTGACCGTGGCTCTTTGGACACCCATGCTGGCTACTCTACAGTGAGCCACAGAGCCGCAGTTACAGTGAATTGACATCTCAGGCTGGATTCCTCCCAGCTGGTGCTCCTGACACCAGTCCCATGGGCCTCACCTCTAGCCATCACCAGTGTTTTCTTTTCTCAGTCCTGCCCTTTGATTTGCCTTCCCTATCCATCCAGTTGTTCAGGCCCAAAACCTAGCAGACACTTATTGATGTATTTATCTCTCCTATGCTGCATCTAATCCAAATGTAAAACTTATTTGTTTGTATTGTTTAAGAGATATTCTCAACAAGACCACTTGTTAGCATTGTGAATGCTACCTCCCTGGTCAAAGTTACCACTATTGATCTCTCTTGGGCTATTCTGGTGTCATCTCATCCCATTTCCATCAAGTAATCCGAGTTGTCACTTAAAAACATAAATCAAACAACAGGACTCTGTGCTTAAAGCCCAGCAGTGGCTTCCGGTTATATTCTAGTTCAACAACAAATAGAAGCACTTCCTCAGCTTGAAAGATTTTTTAAGCAACTGTTACCTATTTGTCCTTTCTGTCATTGCTGTCACAGCCAAATGGATGCAGCACACCGAATGTCCCTCTTGTCCCTGGAACCCACTACCAAGTCTGTCCCTTCTGAGGTGTCTGCTATCTTGCTGCATCGTTAGACCCCACACAGGATTCATGTGCCTGCTGCCCCCTAACAAGAGTGCTTTCCACATTCTCCTATCCAAAATAGCCATGCCGTGCCCAGGCCCACATCACTTGATTCATGCTACCCTACTTGTAATTTTTCTTCAGAGCTCCTCACACTTAGAAAAATATGTTATTTATTCATCTCTTACTTATTTATTGCCTCTTTTCCTAACATGTAAGATCCACCAGGCCACTGAGTTTATTGCTCTCATTTATAGTGACTAAATTACTGCTTGGAACATGGGATATATTAAGGGATATTTGTAGAGTGAATGAAACATTTATTAGGAATAATAGTAGGCTATTAAGAGTTGGAATTGTTTATCTTTTACTCTAACAAGGAAACTGGTATAACTCTGTCCTGGCACAGATTCAGGTATTATTACTCCACTGTACAAGTGGGGGTGGTTTGAGAGCTGGCCTGGGGTTTGCCTTCTAGGTCAGGAGTAGAAGGTGCAGGAGGTCGCCTGGCAGCATGACACACTCCATAAAATCTGCATGTGTGGAATCTGAAGGGCCTTTAAATACATACTTTTACAAGGGGTTTTATAGAACATCTAATAAACAGGGAAAATAACGGTTAGTTTCCAGCCCAAGGCCTACAGCCATGGGGAAAAGGCAAAGGAGCAGCTATTAAACAGCATCAGACCATGAGCCTAAAATGTAACAAATTATTTGGTGTCCAGTATTTTCTTTTAAGCTTCAGCTCTTGGGAGAACCATACCAGGGACTGTAATGGTTAGATGCAGAGCTAGAATCAGACCCTTCCCCAGGTTCAAATTCTGTCTCTGTCACCCCGATATGGTGTAGGAGTGGAAGGTCAGTATATGGCGGAGGGCCTCAGTTTGTAGTCTTCTGCAGATCCTACTCTTAGGGTTCTGAGCTGGCTCTGTGGCATGGAATATTCCAAAGAGCACCTGGTGCTTCATCTGTATTCTGTGTCATTAATGTGGCTGGGGGAGGGAAGTACTCAGCATGGCCTGTGTCTGCTGTGGAAGAGTGGGAGCAATGCACGTGGTTGTGCTGTGAGCTGGATGTGGAAATACACAGCACAGCCCCGGAATGCAGGTGCTGGGCTCCTGCAGGTGCTCTGGGGATGTCTTGGGGTAGAAAGGGTTTGAAAACCTTTAAGGGGGTTAACTGGTTTTGGAATGTGACAAGTGGACTAGTGACAAGATGACCTGGATTTTGGTCCTGACTGTTAGCCACTGAGCTAAGATATGAGCAGGTCAGGCCTTGGTTTCCCCATATAGAGTTTCCAGAGGGGAGCATGGATGGGCTGCTTAGGTCAGTTTTTACTTTTGAGGAAGAGATTTTCAGCTGTTCAAAATTTATTTAAATTGTGTTTTATTTTCCTTAGGTACAAATCTAGACCGTTTCCTAATCTCCCTTGAATTTGGTGGGACCATGTGATGTTTCTAAAGACAGCAATGTGAGCAAATAGAATGCATAGATCCACTCTTGAAAGCCCTCATGTGGCATTTGTCCTGCTCTCTCTCCTTGGGAAGGCCTGGCTCTAGATGCTCCTGCAGAGGGTCATGGCTCAGAATGGGCCTTTGCAGAGGCAGCTGGGAGCGTAAAGCAGATGTGTCTAGGTTGTGAGAATGTAGATTAAGAGTTTGTGAATATGAGCTAAGGACTGGATCATCAGATTAGCCTGCTGGTTGGGTTAGTGTCCTGGGTGTGGGGGCTGGGAAGCTGAGCCAAGGATGAAGGCAGCACCAACCTGCAGGTTTGCAGCCTCGGTGGAACAGCAAGGGACATATTGAAGGTCCGCTTGCTGCCTCCTGCCTGCCCTGCTACGAGCCGTTTCTGCTCTGTAGTGCCCTGCTGCCGTGCCATCTGCTGCTGATCCAAAACTTCTACAAACTCTTGGCCAAAGTAAAACTTTCCTCCTTTGGCTTGTGTGTTGGGGGTGTTTTGTGTCAGTGGTCTAGAAAGTAATTAGGACACCTCTTGGGCCATTTGGGTGCTCATGTCCATAGCTACCTTGGAAACCTGCGCTCCTTGTGGCAACCCTGCCATCTCTCATGTCCCTGAATGAAGACCCCCCACTGACCTTCCACTTGCACCCCACCAGCTGAGCAGGAACCTCCTCAGAGCAGCACACAATGGAAAGTGAAGCCTTGGAGACTGTGGAGTTCACTTGTTATGGTATCTACCATTGTCCTGTGTAACTCAGCACTTGGTCATTAAGAGTTCTATCATACAGATATGTTTTTTATTTAAAACCTTTGTGCTTATTAAAATTTCTTGGCAGCCTTGGGTGATTCTTGCACATGTCTGAAGGTGAAAACTGTGGCCTTTTCGAACTGAAGCCCCGAATGTTTGATTTTTCACTTGCTTCACTCCTTACATTTCTTGACCAAGTAAAATGTCTGCTTTGCTCTGCAAGGCCACTGAAGCCAGTGACAAGGAGCAGTTTTACCTTGAAGCAAATTAGCACATATCCATAATGGGTAGAATGGTGACACACTGTAATTAGTAGGAATGCATCTTAGGTGAAAAATGGCTCATTAATGGCTAGAGGCTTACTCAGTGTAACCTTTCTGCTAGAGATATTCTTACACTCAGTGTTTTCAGTGGCACCCAGTAAAGAGACAGATGGATGATTTGTAGGCTTGTTCTTAAAAATTTGGAAAACAAAGGAGAGAAAACCCATGCCAGAGGTCAGATTGTTGGAGAAAATGAGACTTTGGGCTTGTTTCTGGTGCACTTTGGGAAAGAGAGGTGGACGGAATGGGAACCCAAAGTCCTGGACAGGTGGTCTGCAAGGGGAGCAGTGCTGCAGATGCCTAGGGGAAGGTGGTTCATTCCAACTCAGTTGCATCTGCTTTGCATCTCCTACGAGCCAGGTGCTGTTTTGGAGGGTTGAATTAGTCTCACTGGAAAATTAACTAATTTATTTATATTTAATCTTTATTTATGTATTTTGTACAGGGTCTCACTACACAGCTCAGACTGATAGTGATCCTCTAGTCTCAGCCTTGCCAGTGCTGGGATTCCAGGAGTGTGCCACCACGCCAGGTTTTGGTGGCTGACATGGTATGTGTGTGGGGACCTGTGTGGCATGTGGTGCTAGCGATTGAACTCTGGTCCTTGCACTTGCCAGGCAGACACTTAGACCATCAAGCTAGCTCCCCGGCTCCTTACTGGATAATTAATGAATGGAATCCAGGCCTGCAGTTTGTGGTCATGAGAAACACAGTGTAATTTCCTTGTGTTCAGTTTTCACAGACCGATTTGGAAGGGGTGCCCTTCCCTTGCCGGGCCAAGGACATTACTCACTGGCGGCCCAGGATGGGTGAACAGCTTCAGTTGCCCTTTGGCTTGTTGTTGGGCTCTCTCAGTGGCCTTGAGCCCTGTACACTCTGCACAACTGTACTCAGGTAGTTAGTAGCTACTAGTGACTAAGTAAACAACTAGTGCACAAGGTTGGAAAGTATGGACTACAAGTAAGACATGGGTTAAGAGACAAAATAGATCAAAGATCTAGACATTAAACAGAGCTTCTGGAAGATGGAACAAGTAAAGCTCTTGAAGACATAGGTGCCAGCAAACACTTTAAGAACAAACCCCTAGAGGACAAGGAAATGGCTCAGTGAAATAAGCACTTCCCTGGTAAGTGCAAGCAAGGGCCTGAGTTTAATCCCTGGTTCTTCCAAAAACAAAAACAAAAACAAAAAACCCTAGTTATATAGGAAATGTTACAAATGGGATCAGATCAAATTTAAAACCTTCTGTGCAACAAAGGAAATCATCAACAGAGTGAAGAAACACAACCTGCAGTAAAACAAATAGTTTTGCCAGCTATCCCACAGACAGAGGATTAATATCAAGAACCTATAAAGAACTCAAAATAATTGACATATCAAATTTATACACCCAATCCAAAAATGAGTAGATACTTCTCAGGTGAAGAAGTACAAATGGTCAATAAATGCATGAAAAAATGCCCGATATTTGAGAAAGGCAAATTAAAAGGATCACTGAGATTTCAAAAGAATGCCCATTATTAAAAAGTCAACAAATAAACACTGTGAGGCTGATGTAGGGAAAAAGAGACCTTTTTCTATACTTGGTGGAAATGTGAATTGGTACAACCATTGTGGTAATCAGTATAGAGATTCCTCAAAAGTCTAAGATGAGGGGATCCACTTGACCCACACAGTATTCCAGGCATCTTACTGAAACAGTAAAAGGCGTCATACCACAGTGACACGTGCCTACCCATGTTTATAGTAGCATAATTTACAATAGCTAAATTGTGGAAGCAGCTCATATTGTCATCAATAGATGAATGGATAAAGAAAAGGTAGTGTTTATATATGATTCAATACTGCTTTGCTCTTAAAGAAAGATGAGCTTGAGCCATTTTTAGGTAAATGGATGTACCTTGAGACCATAGTCTTAAGTGGAATAATCAGAAAACTTTCAATGTGGCACTGTTACTTGTGTGAGAAGCTCGAAGTGTAAAAACTTAGCAAAATGGAATATAGGAAGTAGAAGAACTTGTTCAAATGAGAAGAGTAATAAAAGATTGGGACAGGGAGAAGGAAGGGGGAAGAGACTTAAAGGACAAAATGGGTTTGGAGGCAAAAATGGAAACTGTGCTTTTTGTAAAACGGGAGGCAACTTGAGACCAGACTCGTAAATGAACTCATCCTGGCAGGTATAGGAATCATATTGGCTCCCTGGTGTAAGAAGCTGACAGAGGAAGGAAGGTCCAAAATGTACAGTTGATTGTACAGGGGGATGCAAGGAAAATGCTCAGAAAGAAAGAGAAAGTGCGATGGAGGAAAGGAAAAAGAAGGAAGGAAAAATACACACACACACACACACAACAGCTTCGGTAGCTACACTAGTAATTTCTAGCTCATTGGAAAGAAAGGTTTGTGCTTGTATCACTTGATCAATTTTTCATGCCTGTATCTTGTAATCTGAGCAACTACTTTGAAGCTCATAATAAACAATGTACCCACCGTTGTTACTCTCTTACTATCTTATTTTGAAACTGGAATAAGGAAAAGAGCAAAAGAAAACAAAGGAAAAATATATATTTAGGTATATATACCAGATAGCTGGAGAGTTGTGCTGCTGATTGCTGCTGTCTACTGAGAGAAGTTAATGCCCAGTCTTTTTTGTCCTCTTTGCTAATTTCTTATAACTTTTATTTTTGTTTTACCATTTTTTTCATGCTTATATCTGGTAACCTAAACAACCAAATTAAAGACAACAATATCCAATAACAACAGTGCGGGGGGCCTGCCAAGATGCATGGGGCAGAGAGTGACACACACTGTGATGACCCCGGGGTCTGATAGCTGAAGGGGAGAGCGTTGGGAAGGCCTGGGCTGCAGGTAGGCCAGGCTAGGAGGCTGTGCTGCACTACTTCACAG